>PVIC010015866.1:0-34653 GCA_004025085.1 Thryonomys swinderianus
CTTGCCTGGGCACCATAGTGAGCTCAGGGCCAGCCTGAACTACAACGCGAGACCCTGTCTCAAAGGCAAAAAAAAGAATTAAGAATCATACAGTAGGGCCGGAGGGTTAGTTCAGTGGTTCCAGCACCTGCCGCGCAAGCGCAAGGTCCTGAGTTCGATCCCCGGTAACCACATATAATGCTGGGCGTAGAGACACGCCCACCAACAATCAACACCACATACCACAATGCCGGACGTGGTGGCTCACACCTGTAATCCCAGCACTCGGGAGACAGAGACAGGAGGATTGCTGAGTTCACGGCAGCTTGCCTGGGCACCATAGTGACCTCAGGGCCAGCCTGAACTACAACGCGAGACCCTGTCTCAAAAAAGCAAAAAAAAAAATCATACAGTAAAGACATATGTGTACCCATGTTCACAGCAGCTCAGTTTGTGATAGCCCAATTTGGAAACAACCCAGATGCCCATCAACTGGAAAATGGATAAAGAAGATGTGCTTTTTTTTTAATAAAATGCAGTATTACTCTGCCATAAAGAACATGTTTCAATCATTTATGCGCAAATGGACACACCTTGAGGACACACCAATGAGTGAAATAAATAGGCCACAGATATGTAAATACTGTATTTCTCTGGTATGAGAACCTGTAGATGTAATGAGTTCTGAGTTCTAGAATATATGATGGATTTTGTGAAATAGGAAATATTCAAAGGGAAAGTGGTAGGGGAAAGTAATGAGGGGAAAGAATAAATATGACTTAAAAAGAAAAAGAAAGCACATGTATATAGGGGGCAGGGGATTGCAGGGAGGGTAGGGATATGGGTAAAATTGAGAATTAACTCATGTCATATATTGGTATAAATTCCCCAATGTTGAGTGTGATTGTGAGCTATCTATAAAATGTACTAATAAAAGGGGCCGGAGATTTAGCTCAGTGGTTCTGGTGCCTGCTTAGCAAGCACAAGGTCCCTGGTTCATCCCTGGTAACCACATACAAAAATATGATATCGGGCATGGTGACTCACACCCATCAGCAATCAGTACCACATCCCACAATGCTGGGCGTGGTGGCTCTCGTCTGTAATCCTAGCACTTGGGAGGCAGAAGGAGGAGGATTGCTGAGTTTGAGGCTAGCCTGGGCTACATAGTAAGCTCAGGGCCAGCCTGAACTACAAAGCAAGACCCTGTCTCAAAAGAAAAAAAATTATAAAAGTACCAATAAAGAATTCAATTTAAAAAAAAAGAAAAAGAAAAAGAACAACCAGTCAGAAACCTCCTCCCCCCACCGTTTACCAGGGACTTCCAGAACCACATATGGTGCCACCACACCAACCTCACCTGTCATCACAGTTCCCAGGATTACCCTCGCACCTCAGCCATCATCTGCCAGACAGGAACTTACCAAGTCCTAAAGAGAAGTAGGCTCTGCATAAAAGCAGAGATGGGGACAGAGCTGATCATTCAGGAAACAAAGTCAATTTTATCACCTCAGAGATACTTACTTCAACATCAACCCCAATACAACTAACCATGACTTCTGAAAATCTAACCTTCTCTTAAGTTTCCCTGGTGGATCCACACATCTCACACTTACCAGAGAAGAAAATTCACATGATATCATAAAGCAGAAGCTTATTTGACTGTCTCAAACCTAGAGAAAGCTGTCCAAGGGTTGAAAAGAGCAATGGTGATGTTCAAGACAGTGGCTGGCCATTCCTTCACGCGTGTGAGCAAGCAGAACACAAAGCTGTTACCCCAGCTTCAGCTGAAAACAATGGACGTCCAACTCTAAGCCTCTGACTTTGAAGGAGACCACTCTGGAAATGCTGGGGAGTGCTTCAGTGACAGCAAGTGGAGAGAAAGCCCTGTGGTCATGGGCCTGAGCATCACAAGACTGCTTGTCATTTTGGTAAAGTCCTGCCCAGTGTGAGCCTGAAAGAGGCCCGGTCAAGGATATGATGCCACATAGAGCCCCATTTGCTTCCAAAGGGCAAGGCAAATGCCCCAGGAAGCCTAAACTCCATATCAGGGCTTGGCTAAAGGGCTGAGCACTCTAGTTGCCTGTCCCCTCCTGAGCTGGTGAGCAGACCTAGCTTTCCACCCAATGCCCCTCTGAAGGCCAATGACAGGGCAGCCCCACCCCATGTCCATCCTGGGAGGGCTGGCAGATGCCATCGTTCATGCTGGAGGGCAAAGGGGCTGCTTCAGAATAAGGCGGTATGCCAGCTGTGGTGACACACACCTGTCATCCCAGCATTTGGCAGACTGAGGCAAGAGGGTTCCCACAAAAGTATGGCCAACCGGGGCTATATAGTGAGTTTGAGGCCAATCTGAGCTACACAGTAAGACCCTGTCTCTAAAAAACAAAAATAGAAAAGAATCAGGGGGCAAAGGGCAGACAGATGAGCGTGGTACCTGTGTGAAGAGAAAGACAAAAACTCACAGAGCAAACAAAGACCTTTTCCAGCTGTGCAGGGTGAGCTCTTACTATGCTGCCCAAGCTGGCCTCAAAAGCCTGGGCTCAGGTGATCCCCTTGCTTCAGGGTCTTGAGTAGCTGGGACTATGGTCACATGCCAACACACCTCGCTTCCTACATGTCTCTAAGGTCTCACTCATCAGATTTTTTAAATTAATATTTTAAGAAAACAAAGGCACATCTAAGTAGGTTATAGGTTAAACTTCTAGATTTTATCTAAATTCTGACTTACTGGAATTACAGATGCTCTTAATATACCCTTTTTTTTTTTTTTGAGACAGGGTCTCGCTTTGTAGTTCAGGCTGGCCCTGAGCTCACTATGGAGCCCAGGCAAGCTTCAAACTCAGCAATCCTCTTGTCTCTGCCTCCCGAGTGCTGGGATGACAGGCGTGAGCCACCACGCCCGGCATTGTGGTATGCAGTGTTGATTGTTGGTGGGTGTGAGTCTCCATGCCCAGCATCGTATGTGGTTACCAGGGATCGAACTCAGGACCTTGCGCTTGTGAGGCAGGTGTTGGAACCACTGAGCTAACCCTCCGACCCATACCATCATTTTTTTTTTAAAAGGCATTCTATGGTATCGCACCATGTTATTAGTCAGGCAAAGAGAGAACACTGTTTAATGCTTCACTTTTTTAATAGAAGTATCAAAGATCCTGGGGACAAGAGGCTTAATAAATATTAAATAAAGTAAAATAAAATTTCTACTAAGTTGTTTTTTACTAAAAAAAAAAATTACTGATGCAAAATAAGCCTGAAGGGAAGACATCAGATGCAAATATAACAAAAATAATTCTTGCTCTTGGGCCGGAGGGTTAGCTCAGTGGTTCCGGCGCCTGCCTTGCAAGCACAAGGTCCTGAGTTCGATCCCCAGTAACCACATATAATGCTGGGCGTGGAGACACGCCCACCAACAATCAACACCACATACCACAATGCCGGACGTGGTGGCTCACACCTGTAATCCCAGCACTCGGGGAGGCAGAGACAGGAGGATTGCTGAGTTCGAGGCTTGCCTGGGCTCCATAGTGAGCTCAGGGCCAGCCTGAACTACAAAGTAAGACCCTGTCTCAAAAAGAAAAAAAAAAAATTCTTGCTCTTAATAAATCACCAACAAAAGGAAGAACTGATACAATATTAAAATGTTAATGAGGCAGCCACAGTGGTGCCCACCTGTAGTCACTCACTGAAGATGGCTGAAGCAGGAGAATCACGAGTTCAAATTCCATCTAGAAAACTTAGTGAGACTGTCTCAAAATAAAGAATAAAGGGCTCAGACGTCACTCAGCAGTAGAGCACCCCAGTTTCAATCATCAGTGCCGGAAAAAAAAGGGCACACGATGAATGCCACAGTACAGTGCACAAAATACTAAGGGACCCATCATTTGTGACAACGTGGATGGAACTGGAAATCATCATGTTAAGTGAGATAAGCCAGGCACAGGAAGACAAGTACTGTGTGATCATATTTACATGTGAAGTCTCTGGTGTACTACTGCACAGTAGGATGAGTATAGATAATGATAATATACTGTACATTTCAAAAAGCTAGAAGAGGGTTGGCAATGTATCTACCTCAGCGGCAGAATTCTTGCCTAGCAGGTGTGAAGCCCTAGGTTCACACACATCAAAAAAAAAGGAGAGGATGGGCCAGAGATTTAGCTCAGTGGTTCCACTGCCTGCCTCGCAAGCGCAAGGTACAGAGTTCAATCCCTGCTAACCACATAATGCTGGGCATGGTGACTCATGCCCACCAGCAATCAACACCACATACCACAGTACCAGGAATGGTGGCTCACACCTGTAATCCCAGCACTCGGGAGGCAGAGGCAGGAGGATCGCTGAGTTGGAGGCTTGCCTGGGCTACATAGTGAGCTCAGGGCCAGCCTGAACTACAAAACAAGAGCCTGTCTCAAAAAGAAAAAGAAAGGCAGAAAATGCCTTAATTGGGATTAAAAGAGAAAAAGGAGTTTTCCAAGTGGAGACAAAGGGAAAGGGCATTCTACACAGAAGAGAATGTGTGCAGAATGAAATCAAATGACCCTAGTACTGGCAGGACAGCCCATATAAGGTGAGATATGAACATCATGCTAAGAAACCTGAGAGAGGAAGGGGGCCCAATTTGTATTGAGAAGACTAAGGAATGGAGAGAGGGAAGCCAGAGACCAAAGACCAGTTTTCAGGTACTACTAGCTGTAACCCAGTGAAATCAGTTTAGTGCTGACATCTTGAATTTCTACTTAAAATGAATTCAAATGGAGTAGAAGATATTAGAGATTATCTGACACTGTAAAGATGTAAAGACAATTTTTTAGAAAATTTTTTTATTTTTATTTTTTTTTTTGCGACAGGGTCTCACGTTGTAGTTCAGGCTGGCCCTGAGCTCACTATGGTGCCCAGGCAAGCCGCCGCAAACTCAGCAATCCTCCTGTCTCTGCCTCCCGAGTGCTGGGATTACAGGCGTGAGCCACCACTTCCGGCATTGTGGTATGCAGTGTTGATTGCTGGTGGGCATGTCCCCACGCCCAGCATTATATGTGGTTACCGGGGTTCGAACTCAGGACCTTGCGCTTGCAAGGCAGGCGCCGGAACCACTGAGCTAACTCTCCGGCCCTTTTAGAAAATTTTTGAATCAAACATATGCATGGGTTGTGGATCACACAGTAAAATGTGTTTGTTTTCACAGCTTACAGGCAAAAATGTTCTTTACGTGACTGGTGACTGAAGGAGAACTCTCAGCTTTTTGGTAATGGGCACCCAAATGGATTCACAATGCCCATGACCATGATAAAGAAAAGAGCAGGATGCTGCTTTTATCAAATCCACGTTGGGATGCGCAGTAACTCAGGAGGCTCTCCTGGCATTTTTTAAGTAGTCATAGTCAATACTAATATTGTTCAATAAAGACAACAGATGCCTCTTCACTGCCACTGCAAGCTCACATGAACAGATAACTAAAAGGGCTCTTGTAGGAAGTGGGGGGAGTCCCAGCTAAATCCCAATTCACAGAAAATTGTTAATCCAGAAAAAGCAGACAGGATAAGTGAAACATCAACATTTCCTTCAGGAAACTAATAAGATGTGAGAAATCATCTCTCTGTTCTAAGAGCCAATGCAGAATCTGAGTGAGCATTCTAGAAAACCTGCTGTAAGGATAACTTCATTTTTAGGGGTTTGTCTGGTTTCGGTTTTGATTTCGTGTTGCAGGAGGGGGTCTTTCTACTTTTCTGACTGTTTTCTAGTCCTCACTGCTTCTCCCTTACTGTCCATTTCCAAGAGGTACATCAATCCCTGTATCTCTGGCCAATCAGTGCCAAGTGTTGCAATTTTCGATTTGGCTGTCCTTCAGCTAGATAAGAGAACAAGGCTAGAATGTAACTTCTCCACAGACTTGGGGTGGCTCCACCAGTTCTCCTACCACCATTCCTTAGAAGTGCAACTTCTCTCCAATTCTTCTTGAAGGATCACAACACAACTGGGCCCTAAATTACTGTTCTGGTGGCCCTTCTACTACATTCCTCCATAAATCTGCCTCAGATACTTCAGACAACTGGCTGCCTCCAAACCCTCCATGTTCTGTCCATATTCTGGCCTCTGCTCCAAAGCTAAAATGCCCTCTTTTTCTCTAACAGAAATTCTACTCACCCTTCATGTTAGCTTCACCGCAGTCATTTTTTTTTTTTTTTGACAATGCAAGGGCTTGAACCCAGGGCCTCATTCATGCCAGGAAAGCACCCTACCACTGGGTTTTACCTGAGCCGCTTCTTATCTAATGTTCCCTTCACTCACTGCTATCAAATTTGGATTTAGTCACACCTCCTTGTGCTTTCACAGCATCTTCTTGTGTCTTGTGCACAGTATTTCATTACCATCCATTAAAGGTAACTGTACCTTATGCTTTTCACTAAAGTTTCTTTAAGGTATAGACCATGTTCAGCCTTCTTTTAAACCATGACCTTGAGCACATAGTGTATCATCATCAAGAGTTTGCTATGAGGGGAAGGAATAAATATGATTCTGAAAGAAAATAAAAGACCATATATGTAGGGGGTGGGGAGGTGTGGGTGAATAGGGATGTGGGTAAAAATGAGAATTAACTTGTGTCATATACTGGTACAAATTCCCCAATGTTATGTGTTATTGTGAGATGTATATAAAATGTACCAATAAATAATTCAATTAAAAAAAAAAAGAGTCGGGCTGGAGATTTAGCTCAGTGGTTCCGGCACCTGCCTTGCAAGCGCAAGGTCCTGAGTTTGATCCCGGTAACCACATACAATGCTGGGCGTGGTGCCTCACGCCCACCAACAATCAACCAGCAATCAGCACCACACACCACAGTGCCGGGTGTGGTGGCTCGCGCCTGTCATCCCAGCACTCGGGAGGCAGAGACAAGGGGATTGCTGAGTTCGAGACTTGCCTGGGCTACATAGTGAGCTCAGGGCCAGCCTGAACTACAAAGCGAGACCTTGTCTCAAAAAAAAAAAAAAAAGTTTGCTAATACTAATCAAAAAGCTACTGATTCATTCCATCCAAACCTGCAGATTGTCAAAACTAAGAGTGAGGAAGTCCTGAGATGGAGGGACACGAGTATAGATTTGAAGCAGACAGCCTCCCTCTTCTATACTTAAGTGGCAGTTGATATATCTACTTCTCAGGAATTTAACCAACCTCAGCAAGGAAAGCTTGGTAGGCATACTTTGGAAACTTTAAAGAACTATAAGTATTTTCAACGTTCTTCTAGCTGCTATTAGTCAGATATTGACCTTGGGATGTGGTCACAGGGATTATATATTTTATTTTGCCATCCACTCCCTCTATGACTCTGATACCTCTAGCTATATCACCAATAAAGAGTCTTTCATTCAGGCTCTGAATATTATTTTTGAGCTCCTCTGGGAACAGCTTAGCCTTCCCTCAACCCTCCCACCTTTCGAGTGAGTAATTCTCCAAGGCCACCTCTGAAGTACTCAGCTTCTGAAAAAGTAGTTTTCCCCTCATTATACCCAGCTTCTCTTCCCTGCATGCTCTCCTTAACCTTTACCACAAAGACCAAAAGCACACTGCCTGCCTTCTAAGCCCTCTGACTAACAGCCATCACACATCTCAAAGAACTGAGGGAGGAGCTAAGAAAGGTTTTGACAGTTGCACCTTCTTCCATGATCGTATATGTATCACTTACATTTAGCACAGAACCTAGTCATTCCTGTTTATGTCTGTTTCATTACTTTCTCTCCTCTGCTAAACAGTAGGTTTCTTGAGAACTATTCCTAGTTCATAGCAGTGTCCAGGATGCAGTGCACACTCAAAAAGCTACCAGCTTAGGGAAAAAAACATAAAGTAAACTACCACCTTATGCTCCTTTGCCAAACTTGGTGACAACATGAGCTCAGAAGAAACTCTTCAGGGTGACCAAAACTGTAGTCTTTATATAGTAGTCCTATGATGCAAGGCTGAACTGAAAGCTCTCAAACGAGTCCTTTTGACAGCATGGTCACTCCTCACATCCCTCAGATAGTCACTATGGTCAAAGTAGTAGACTCAGTTCTACAGAGTTTACTCTCCCAAGATCTGACAACTCAAAAAATATTCCCCAGTCCCTACTTCAACGACTCCTATATCCCTCTGACCTTTAATACTGTGTAACAGTAGATGAAAAATGGATTTTTTTTGGCTACTTATTTCACAGCTGAAGAAAAAATATACTGTTCAAGGTGTTAAATATTTTTACATGCAACAAACTGGCAAGAATCTAACCTGCATGCACATTTTAGAGGTACGAGCGTAAATGTCAGTGCTATAATTTGTTATAGGTTTCTGACGACCAGCAATGAAAATGACCACGAATTCTTACAATTCAAACCACTTTTACGTAAATGTGAACTTTCCTAAAACAGCCACAGTACAGAACTTTCCATGCAAGCTCTGAGAGATACTGATAGCATTATTCACAAGGTTAGATGTTCTTTGAAAAACTCCTACAAATATTAGTTTCTTTCTGTGTCTATGCTTTGACCTTTAATAAAAATGTACTTCAAGACACCAGTTACTAAAATGAAAGGAACAGTTTTTCATCCCTGAACAAGTGTCATTTCATATAACCAGCCCTGCGAAGGTCGATACCTTACAAGTAAACAGGGCTAAACAAAACAAAACAAAAAACAGGAGTGATTTCACTGAAGTTGCTCACTTACCAGACGTGAAGCAGGGTTATAAGAAACCAAGAATTGAATGTATCTGGCATCTGACACCCTAAAAAATAATAATAAAATATAAGTAAGTAAGGGTTTAGAGGAGGTATAATGACTATATTTTAAGTATTGGTAAGAATGTGTTCAACTGAAATATGGCAACACTATTTTTATTAGGCTCTCACAGTGAAAATATATGGAATGAAAGAAAACTGAAAGCAGCCAAACAAGCAGCCTTCTCATTTCAGCCCTGTTAGTATCTTGCTACACAGCCTGGGACAAATCCCTTTTTCCTCAGAGTCCCACTTTCCTCATTTTGCATAATTCAGTCTAGATGATTTTTAGGGCTCTAACTGTAGTTTTTTTCTGGCCTTCTTTTCCCATCTTCTCCCTTCGAGGTGATCGAATGTAGTATAATCACAGTACATTGAACAACTTACTCAAAGGAGCAGAGAATAAATGGGGCCCCTGGGAGCTGCTACTAAGAAAGTAGATTATACTTAAGGTAGGCATTCAACACCTCTAAGAATGACAAAACTGCGTAGGCCTCTCCTTGATTTCAGCTCCTACAAATCAGATCTGTGCTCAGCTATCCAGGCCTCTTAATTTTCAGAATTCTAAGAAAGGCCTATAGTTGGATGAGGAAACCCCCACTGAATACACATGAATGAAAAGAAAAACTAGAGTAAAAAGATGATGAAAAATGAGACTCCATGGGAAAGTTAGTCCTTTGTAGTAGAATCTGTCCTTGGGGCAATAACTCTACAAAGAATAGGCATTTTCTGCCTTTCAGCACTTGGTGAGTTACACAATGAAGTGCTAACAAAAAAGGGTCACTAGGAGATCAAACAGGCCAGGGTGCTGTGAGGCATATTAACATCACCAATACTAACAGGGAGCTGCAATTCATGGTGGGCTGAACTATGTGCCAACCTTTATAATAGGAATTTTACATGGGTTAGCTCAATGAATCCTCCCAACAAACCTATAAGGGTATTGATCTCCCCATGTGACAGTGAGAAAAATGACTCTTACAAAGTTCAAGGCTATTGCCCAAGGTCATATAGCAACTTAACCTTGACAAGGAAGACAATTAGGATCATTTGCCCATCAGTATTTGACTCCAGATACTGTCTTCTTCATCATTATTCCAACCACTTCACTAAGATTGGAAACCAGCCCTCAGAAGGACTTGCAAGACATGAAGGTCCACTGCTAGTAATATCAATACATCGTGTCATTTAATCTTCACTTTACGCCTGAGGAAAGTATTATAACCCTCATTTTAGAAATAAGAAAACAAACCCACAAATTCTAGCCGAATATTATAGCATATGCCTGTAATTCCAGCTACTTGAGAGACTGAGACAGAAGGATGGTAAATTGGAAGCTAGCCTGGGCAACTGCCTCAAAATAAAACAAAAAAAATGCCAGATGTGATGGCTCACGCCTGTAATCCCAGCACTCGGGAGGCAGAGACAGGAGGATTGCTGAGTTCGCGGCGGCTTGCCTGGGCATCATAGTGAGCTCAGGGCCAGCCTGAACTACAAAGCGAGACCCTGTCTCAAAAAAAATAAAATAAAATAAAATAAAACAAAAAAGAGAACTGAGGATGTACTTGGCACTAGAGCACTTGCCTAGCATGCATAAGGAAGGGTTTAGTCCTCCATACTGACTGGACAGTAGGGAAAAGAAGCTAAGAAAGCTAGTGGCAAAGGCTGGGTATGAATCCAGGTCTATTAGAATGTGTCACCAAAGTATTCCGGTGAGCCTACTGGGAGGTGCCCAGCAGCTGTCAAGTGGACTTGTGCTCCAAATCCAGCAGGATAGAGTGAAGGCTGGCCTGCCCGGCTGTACAGCTATTAAGAAACATGCCATCTGAGAAGAGGCCAACTGCCCTCCACCTAGAACAAGAATAGCCTTGAGAAACTCTCAAACCTGGATTTAAGTTGAGTCTTTTATTGGATGCTAGAACAAAACATTAAAAAGAAACGTTTTCTTGGAAGTCTGTCTTTCAATCTGGAAAATGAAATTTGGCTACTTCTAAAGGACAATCTGTTCAACTGCTACCTCTACCTCAAAGCTTCTCAGCAGCCTCCAGGAGTCTGTCCAGTTTTCTCAGAGAGGGAATCAGTTCTTGGGCTGGAAAGCACAGACAGACAGGCCAGCAGCTGGCCCTGGGTCACAATTTTCCTTTCTAGGGTCAGCTCAGGGCTGAGAATGAGAAAAGAGCTGGCATATGATTGAGTCCCTGTACCACTGAGGTTAGAACAGAAACCCACAGCTTAAAACTCACAGAACCCTATGAATGTGGACTACAAACAACATAAAAATATACCATCTTCCTTAACTCAATGAAATACGTCTACGTACTTGAAAGTTAAAACCTGTGACAGTCTTTGCCATGATTTTGACAGTATTAATACAGGGCTAGATTGCTTGACTCAAAGCCCTGACTCTACCCTTACTTGCTATATGACTCTGGGCAAAGTCACCACACCTCTTTCAGTGCCTTGGTATTCATCCCTATACAAATAGGGATAATGTGCCTTATGTAGTTTTTGTGAAGAGTCAATGAGATAAGGCCCAGAAAATGTTTAGCAAAATGGTTAGTATTTAATAGGAACTCAATATATACTCACAATTGTCCTTCAGTGAATTATTTAAATATTAGGGTTTAAAACTTTTTAAAACTTCACAAATTGGCCAGGCATGGTGGCGCATGCCTGTAATCCTAGCACTTGGGAGGCTGAGGCAGGAGGATGGATGGCCACGAGTTCATAGTGAGTTTGGGTTACATAGTGAGTTTCAGAACAGCCTGAACTACAGAGCAAGACCCTGTCTCAAAACAAAACAAAACAAAACACCAAAAAACACACAAAACCTTTACTAATTATTTGAGATTGTATCAGTAAAGCAACTGGGGTGAACCTCAATCCTGATGCAAAAAATTACTCATTCAGGATCCTCTTCTCCAAGGTAATTAGTCTCTTATGAGGTAAAAATAGAATAGTGTATAGACAACAGTCTGTAATTAAATACAAGCTCTACTGATTGCCACTTCTGCTCCAAGGACTCTTCATAGAACTGATCTTCAGGGTC
Source organism: Thryonomys swinderianus (assembly GCA_004025085.1). Lineage (NCBI taxonomy): Eukaryota > Metazoa > Chordata > Mammalia > Rodentia > Thryonomyidae > Thryonomys > Thryonomys swinderianus. The sequence continues at coordinate 11,772 of PVIC010015866.1, forward strand.
AGGGATATACCTCAGCAGCACCACGTCTGCTTGGCAAGTGCAAGGCCCTGGGTTTGATCCCCACTACCAGAAAAAACCAAAGCCAAACACGCAAAAAATATGTGATCTCCAAAAGAGCATTCAGCAATCCACCTCATTCTCAGCAGGTGCACTCACTGTGACAGACACAGTACATCATCAGAACACGGTAGAAACAGTGGCTGCTGATGTTTTTTACCACTCCAAAGCCCGAACACCTGGTTCTCTAGATCTAACACTTTGAACACTTTGGCTCTGAGATGACATTTTATTGGGGACTGTTCAAGAGGCAGAGAGGCCTACTATACTATGAGTAAACAACTCACATTCAATTCTTAAGAAAAGGCGCCAGCCTCACTTTTGTGGGGGAAGGATGACACTGGCCAGCCGCCAGGGGCTCTTTGTCCTCAGGACCCTAGAAGTCAAGCCCTACAATATCAAACACTCAAATGAGCAATGGCCACTTTAGAGGTTTGACCTTGGCAAGCGATACACAGTCCTTTCTCTTATTCCAAACCTATCTGACCTACTCTTTAAAATCTAAGCCACAAGAAAGTAAGGACTTACTATTTTACAGATTTTTAAATCGTTTGTCTTCACATAGTACTTTCCAATTTGCTCCCTTTTGATTCACTAGCCACACTTTGAAACCACTTTGATTTGATTTGAAAACTTAATCTACCCACAAATGACCACAAGATGGACCATAAGGGAGCATAAGACAAATGAACATGCTGTAGGTCCTGTTAGGCAATTCTCTAAGTCTTAGAAAATATGAACAGTGACATTATTGAAAAACTGACTACTATTTTAGGGTATCTACACTGAAGGACAAAGTGCACTAAGATATACATGCTGTACTATGTATAAACATCAGCTTACAATACTAATACAGTATCTCATAGAAGTAGTTTTCACTAAATATAACAGAGCACAAAAATATTAAGATAGACTAAAATTTCTGCTTCACAGTTACTTTCATTCACACTGGCCATATGTGTCAGTGGGAAAACCCCTGGATTTTAAGCCAGACAACACAGGTGCAAAGCTTGGCTAAGCAATCTCAGGCACGTGACTTAGCTTCTTTAAGCCTCAACAGTTTCTGAAAGCAAAAAAAAAACAAACAATGCAAATCCCTTCAGGCAGACCAAAAGATCTTATAACTCCTAAATAAAATAAATGGAAAAGCATAGTACTGTATGTAAATGTGAGTTATCAGATACAATGTTTACAACTTTTAATAAACTTTTATGTAGTAACAGTCTTAATATTTGACACTCTACTATTAAATGTGTAGTAAATATGTACTAAGAGTCTTAGTATTTGACACTATTAACCCAAGAATTTTTTTTTTTTTTTTTTTTGAGACAGGGTCTCGCTTTGTAGTTCGGGCTGGCCCTGAGCTCACTATGTAGCCCAGGCAAGCCTCAAACTCAGCAATCCTCCTGTCTCTGCCTCCTGAGTGCTGGGATTACAGGCGTGAGCCACAGCACCTGGCAACCCAAGAATTTTTAATGATCAGGAGTTGGCCAAGGAAAAAGATAGCTACCAAACATTATAATAAATGTCTGTATAAACATTTTATTCAGTACTAATAAAAAATTTTGAAATACTTATAATATATTCAGAATTATTTGTTGAATCAAATATTAAAAGAATATCAAGAGTTGGGCCAGAGGGTTAGCTCAGTGGTTCTGGCGCCTGCCTTGCAAGCGCAAGGTCCTGAGTTCGATCCCCGGTAACCACATATAATGCTGGGCGTGGAGACTCACGCCCACCAACGATCAACACCGCATACCACAATGCCGGACCGTATGCCGGACGTGGTGGCTCACGCCTGTAATCCCAGCACTCGGGAGGCAGGGACAGGAGGATTGCTGAGTTCGCGGCGGCTTGCCTGGGCACCATAGTGAGCTCAGGGCCAGCCTGAACTACAAAGCAAGACCCCGTCTCAAAAAAAAAAAAAAAGAAGATCGAGAGTGAAGTTTTAACCTAAAAGACCTGATGCGAACATTTTAAACACAGAGTTCAAAAAGCTTAATATTAAAAAACCAGCTTTTAATATTAATAATTTCTGTATCATGTATAGAAGGTATACTTTCTTCTTTTAGGTTAAGTTTTCCTAAAATGAGAAACTGTTAGTTTACAACTAGCAGTTGTAACTAGCAACTGCTGGGGCTACGGATTTAGCTCAGTGGTTCCAGCATCTGCCTGGAAAGCGCAAGGTCCCAAATTCAATCCCTAGTACCACATACCACAGTGCCAGGCGTGGTGGCTCATGCCAATAATCCCAGCACTCAGGAGGCAGAGGCAGGAGGACTGCTGTGAGTTCAAGGTCAGCCTTGACTACATAGTATAGTGAGCTCAGGGCTAGCCTGAATACAAAGCAAGACCCTGTCTCAAAAAAAAAAAAAAGTCTAAGAGAAAATGCTAAGTAAAACAAGTATGTATCTTACAAGTTCTTTGATACAAAAGATGTATGTGCTTAAAGCCAGTAACAATGTCAAAGTACTAGACAAGTTTTTTCAAACTTGTTAAAATGGTTTTGTGCTTTTTTTTTTTTTTTTTTGAGAGGGGTTCTCATTAATGTAGCTCTCACTGGCCTTGAACTCATGGTGATCCTCCTGAGCACTGGGATTATAAGTGTGTGCCACCATCCCTGGCTATGTTTTACTTATAGGTTTCTTGTTTTACAATAAGAAAGAAAAATAGCTTTTATTTTTTTATACTTCATATAGGAAAAATTATTTCACCAGTGACTTTTAAAAAAATGTCTAAGGGCCTGGAGATTTAGCTCAGTGGTTCTGGTGCCTGACTTGCAAGTGCAAGGTCCTGAGTTCAATCCCGGTAACCACAAACAACAATGCTGGGCGTGGTGACTCACACCCACCAGCAATCAATACCACATACCACAATGCCGGGCATGGTGGCTCACGCCTGTAACCCCAGGGCATGGTGGCTCACGCCTGTAATCCCAGCATTCGGGAGGTAGAGGCAGGAGGATTGCTGAGTTTCAGGCTTTCCTGGGCTACATAGTGAGCTCAAGGCCAGCCTGAACTACAAAGCGAGACCCTATCTCAAGAAAAAAAAAAAGTGTCTAAATCCAGTGAGGGGTGCACCCCTCTAATCCCAGCACTCCCAGACCGAGGCAGAGAATCTGATCCTCAAGGCTAGCCTCGACTATACAAGAAACCTTATCTTAAAGATGAAACAAAAAATTTAACCTATTGAAATATAACCATAACAATAAAAAGTAGATTCATCTTCCTTTTCAAAACTATCAAAAGTAACTTACTTAGAAAGAATTCCTCGAAGTCAGTTTTCTCCACACAGCTACTATACATGCGCAGGGCTGCAATCTTAATCTTCTAGACAAAGAGAATAAAACCAAGCTCAAGACATGACCAAGTGGATGTACCAGTGTCATTTGATATTAGTTATATAATCTTACATTTCTTCAGCTAGTAGTGTCCAAACCTGTCTTGGTCTCTAGGCAATTTAAACTTATATAGGAATTTTTCCTTTCTGAAGATAGATGTTCATGTGGACTTTATGTAATCTTCACATTTTAAGGTTTTACATGAAAATGTTGGAGGTTTTCCTTATATTTAAATAAAACCTGTCCTTTATTCTAAATAATTTTGTTCAGCATTATCCACATTAACTCTGTATTCTGAAGTCCCTGTTATTATATAATTGCCCACGTTTCCAACCAAAATCAACAAAAATCTTCCAGCCTTTAATCTTTTTCAGAGGCACTACTAATTAGTCCAAATTACTTTTATTGGGAGGAGGTACCTTTTGTTACATTGTCCTTATTTTTTAATTGTTTGCATTTGTTTAAATACCTAATACTGTATATTTAAACAAAGGTTCCTAAAGAATATAATACACAGCAGAAGGATGTACTTGCACTTCAACAGATTAGACAGTGTTTTCCCCAAAGCAGAATGCTGATCTGAGTGGTTATTTTACTTTATTCACTAAACATTGTAGGTAAGACTTACTTATTTTACTGCTTGTAAACCATGCCTTGATAAACATTAAAATTAAAAGTTGAACTGTAAGTTTGAAGATGAACTCAATGCCACAGAAACAGGTATTTCAAGAACTTTTACATTTCATTTACATTTCACAAACTAGGCATCACAGCCACACCTGTAATCCCAGCACTCTAGGAGGCTGAGCAGAAGGACCACAAATTCAAGCCTTGCTTGTGCAGATTAGAAACTTAGGTCCTGTTTCAAAATTTACAAAAAAAAAAGAGCCAAGGATCTAACTCAGTGTCTTGAGTGTCTCCAGTACTGTAAAAACACGAGATCACTAAAGATGCCACAAAACACATTAGTGCATCAACAAAAGGCTTGTACAAGTTAGCCTGTTTGCCTTTCCCTTAAAATGACAGGGAAAGGCCAGGGATTTAGATCAGTGGTTCTGCTATCTGCTTTACAAGGCAAGGTCCCAAGTTAGATCCCCAGTACCACATACCACATTGCCAAGCATGGTAGCTTACACCTGTAATCCTACCACTAAGGAGGCAAAGGCAGGAGTATTGCTATAAATTTGAGGCCAGCCTGGGCTACACAATGAGCTTAGGACCAGGCTTAACTACAAAGCAAGACTCTATCTCAAAAAAAAAAAAAAAAACAAAGAATAAGAAACACCAAGTTAGTGACACATGCCTGTAATCCCAGTAATTCAGGAGGCTGAGGCAGGAGGACTGCCACAAATTCAAAATCAGCCTGGACTATATAGTGAGTTAAAGGCCAACCTAAACTACATAATGAAATCCTGTCTCAAAAAACAAAGAAAGTGGGGCCAGAGATTTAGCCTAGCAAGCACAAGGTCCCTGGTTCGATCCCCAGTAACCACATACAACAATACTGGGCGTGATGACTCACACCCACTGGCAATTAGTACTATATACCACCATACTGAGTGTGGTGGCTCATGCCTGTCATCCCTGTCATCCCAGCAATCAGGAGGCAGAGGCAAAATTGCTGAGTTTGAGGCTTGCCCAGGCTACATAGTGAGCTCGGGGCCAGCATGAACTACAGAGTGAGACCCTCTCTCAAACAAACAAACAAACAAAAAAAGAGGGAGTGGAGGGGAGGGGAAGGGGAGGGGAGGAGAAAGAAAGAAGAAAGAAAGAAAGAAAGAAAGAAAGAAAGAAAGGAAGGAAGGAAGGAAGGAAGGAAGGAAGGAAGGAAGGAAGGAAGGAAGGAAGGAAGGAAGGAAGGAAGGAAGAAGGAAGGAAGGAAGGAAGGAAGGAAGGAAGGAAGGAAGGAAGGAAGGAAGGAAGGAAAGAATCAGAGCGAACATCATTATATATTCCAAAAACTACGAATAAGGGGCCGGAGGGTTAGCTCAGTGGTTCCGGCGCCTGCCTCACAAGCGCTAGGTCCTGAGTTCGATCCCCGGTAACCACATATAATGCTGGGCGTGGAGACACGCCCACCAACAATCAACACCGCATACCACAATGCCGGAAGTGGTGGCTCACGCCTGTAATCCCAGCACTCGGGAGGCAGGAACAGGAGGATTGCTGAGTTTGCGGTGGCTTGCCTGGGCACCATAGTGAGCTCAGGGCCAGCCTGAACTACAAAGCGAGACCCTGTCTCAAAAAGCAAAAAAAAAAAAAACTACGAATAGGACTTTTGGGAAAATGGTGGAGTGATAACCAGCAGAGAAAAAACCTCTCCCAGATTTGGTGTCCTGATACCGGAATATAGCAAGCAGCAAGAGGAGGAGGAGAGGAGAGAAATGGGTCCCTGGAACCCTGCAAAGATCTGAGGTGAGAACTGAGTTAAAAGAGAGATTACAATGAAGAGGAGGGAGGTATCAGGTAGCACTCTTCCTAGAACCTGGAGTCCATGCAGGGGAATGCGGGAACAGCAGACCAAACCTGCAGACACACAGTGACTACTGACAACCCCAAAGACCTCCACAGAGAAACATTACCAGTGAAAGAGAACAGGAGATGGTCCAGACTGCAGCATCTGGTCAGTTAACTGGATTCAGATCTCTCCCAGGAAATGGTGATTGGCTGGAGAGGGGGTAATCGAGCTTGGAACTCAGAACACCTGTGGGTAGACTCCATCTAGTGGCTCCTGGTGTGTTGGTGTCAGCAGAGTTTAAGACACAAGGAATCCACTTCCAGCCTCATAGCCAGAAACCGGCCTGAACTTCAGAGGAACTAAATGGGCAGTCTGGCTGGGATTATACACTAGCCCACCATAAAACTGGAGCTAGCTGGGGCCAGAGATTTAGCTCAGTGGTTCAGGTGCCTGCCTGGCAAGCACAAAGTTCCTGGTTCGATCCCGTTAACCACATACAATAACACTGGGTGTGGTGACTCACACCCACCAGCAGTCAGTGCGGCCTGTAATCCAATCACTCAGGAGGCAGAGGCAGGAGGACTGCTGTGAGTTCAAGGCTTGCCTGAGCTACATAGTAAGCTCAGGGCCAGCCTGAAGTACAAAGCAAGACCCTGTCTCAAAAAAACCTGCAGCTAGCTTTCTGGGATTAATCAGTTTGGCTCCGGACTCTGCATACAATACCTAATGGTGACAGAACAGACAGATCATGAATTGGACATCTTTGGGTTTTTAAAAATCTTTTTTCTCGGGGCCGGAGGGTTAGCTCAGTGTTTCCGGCGCCCGCCTCGCAAGCGCAAGGTCCTGAGCTTGATCCCCGGTAACCACATATAATGCTGGGCGTGGAGACACGCCACCAACAATCAACACCGCATACCACAATGCCGGATGTGGTGGCTCACGCCTATAATCCCAGCACTCGGGAGGCAGGGACAGGAGGACTGCTGAGTTTGCGGTGGCTTGCCTGGGCACCATAGTGAGCTCAGGGCCAGCCTGAACTACAAAGCGAGACCCTGTCTCAAAAAGCAAAAAAAAAAAAAAAAAATCTTTTTTCTCTTTTCTCCTTTCTAGTTATTTTCTTTTGTTTAATTTTCGATTGTTTGAACAGTTTCTAGTATTTTGTTGTTGTTTTGTTCTTGTTTTTATTTTTTCCTTTTCTCTTTCCTATTTGTTTTCACTAGTTTCCTAAATTTATCCTCCAGCCTTGCTTCTGATCTCTTCCTCTTTTCTTCTATTTCTGTTCTTCTTGTTTTTTTGCACTACCAAGAATCGAATTCACGACCTTGCACTTACAAGACAGGTCCAGTGCCACTGAGCTAAATCCTCAGCCCTTATTTCTGTTTTTTACTCCCTAACCCCTTTTAAATCTTTCCCCAAAGGGTAAAGATGTATTAAGGGCTACAGTGTCATTTTCTAGGCTGTATTTGATGCTACTGTAGTATTGACTGTACTACTGTATTGATTGTACTACTTTAGTCAACATGACAGAATTGTGCTAATCAGTTGTCCCTCCTGATATACTAAGACTGAGATTGCCTAAGGGTCTTTAAAAAAACCTGAGGCATGGGGCTGGAGGGTTAGCTCAGTGGTTCCGGCGCCTGCCTCACAAGTGCAAAGTCCTGAGTTCGATCCCCAGTAACCACATAAAATGCTGGGCGTGGAGACTCACGCCCACCAGCAATCAATACCACATACCACAGTGCCAGGCGTGGTGGCTCACGCCTGTAATCGCAGCACTCAGGAGGCAGAGGCAGGAGGACTGCTGAGTTCAAGGCTTGCCTGGGCTACATAGTGAGCTCAGAGCCAGCCTGAACTACAAAGCGAGACCCTGTCTCAAAAAAAAAAAAAAACCTGAGGCCAGTGCCAAAGAAATGGGAGCTGGGCCAAGTAGGCAGAAACTCTCATCTGCAACGAACTGAAGAGGTAGGATACTGCAAGAGACACAAAACCCAAAAGCTAGCTACACCTAGAAGGCACTTCTGAGAAGTAGTCATTTCCTAAGGGTTCTGAATACTGGCAATAAAACTACTCACCATAGGCAATTTACAAGCAACAATTCAGGAATCAAACTTTTTAAAAGAATAGAAAATGAGAAGATACTTAAACAAGATGCAAGCACATAGACTTTTAGTTCACCAAAGACAAACCCTGGTGGCAACAAAGTGGAACAACCCAAAAGCCACCACCTGGACCCTCTACAATGGTAATAGCAGTCAGTAGTAACAAAGCAGATGAATGAGGCTCTAGAAAAAAATCAAAGCAGAAATAACTTCCCAGGTAATTACAGAGACGGTGACCAGAATGAAAGATACAGATAAAAAAATAGAGGCGATCAGGAAGATGATTGAAAACATGAAACACTCAGCATAGGAAAGATATGAAATACCTGAAACAGATTCAAACAGATATCCAGGACATTAAAAACTCCACTGAATGTATAACATAGTAGAATGAGTCAATGTGAAGACAGAATATCAGATATATAAGACAGGATTATGGTTAGCAATCATGAAAACAGAAATTTCTTTTTTTTTTTTTTTTGAGACAGGGTCTCGCTTTGTAGTTCAGGCTGGCCCTGAGCTCACTATGTAGCCCAGGCAAGCCTCAAACTCAGCAATCCTCCTGTCCCTGCCTCCCGAGTGCTGGGATTACAGGCGTGAGCCACCAAGCCCGGCCAGAAATTTCTTAAAAATACCAAGGGACCATGAAAAATCAATCCAGCAGCTGCTAGATTATACAAAGAAGAACGACATAAGATTAACGGGAGTCAATGAAAAAGCAAAATATAGCTCAAATGACATTTTTAAAAAACCCTCTTCTAAGAAGTAATGACACAAAACTTCCCAAAAAGGGAAACAGAATTTGACATACAGATAAGTGAAGTATACAGGATTCCAATTAGCCACGATCCAAAAAAACTTTTCCCAGGCAAATAATAGTCAAGATTCCAGAAATTCAACACAAGGACAGACCATTAAAAGCTGTTAGGGAAAAGAAGCAAATCACCTATAAAGGAAAGCCCATCAGAATCACAGCAGACTTCAAAACACAAACTCTCAAGTCAAGGAGAGTTTGGAGCAAAGTATTTCAAGCACCAAAGGAAAACCAACCGCCAACCCAGATTAACGTACTCTGCAAACTATCTTTTAAAATTAATGGAGAATGGGGCCAGAGATTTAGCTCAGTGGCTCTAGCACCTGCCTAGCAATTGCAAGGTCCCTGGTTCTATCCCCAGTAACTACATACAACAATACCAGGCATGGTGACGCACGCCCACCAGCAATCAGTACCACATACCACAGTGCTGGGTATGGTGGCTCATGCCTGTAATCCCAGCACTTGGGAGGCAGAGGCAGAAGGATTGCTGAGTTCGAGCCTTGCCTGGGCTACGCAGTGAGCTCATGGCCAGCCTGAACTACAAAGTGAGATCTTGTCTCAAAAAAAAAAAAAAATTGAAGAAGAGCTAGAGATTTAGCTCAGTGGTTCCAGTGCCTGCTGGCAAGCACAAGGCTCCTTGTTTGATCCCTGGTAACCACATACAATACTGGGCTTGCAATCAGTACCACATACCACAATGCCAGGCATGGTGGCTCATGCCTGTAATCCCAGCACTCAGGAGGCAGAGGCAGAAGGATTGCTGAGTTCGAGGCTTGCCTGGGCTACGTAGTGAGCTCAGGGCCAGCCTGAACTACAAAGTGAGACCCTGTCTCAAAAAAAGGCTGGCCCTGAGCTCACTATGGTGCCCAGGCAAGCCACCGCGAACTCAGCAATCTTCCTGTCCCTGCCTCCCGAGTGCTGGGATTACAGGCATGAGCCACCACGTCTGGCATTGTAGTATGCGGTGTTGATTGTTGGTGGGCGTGTCTCCACACCCAGCATTATATGTGGTTTCCGGGGATCGAACTCAGGACCTTGTGCTTGCGAGGTAGGCGCCGGAACCACTGAGCTAACCCTCTGGCCCAAAAATAAAAAATTTTTAAAATAAAAAAATAAAAATTGATGGAGAATGGACCAGGGATTTAATTCAAGTGGTACTATGCTGTGCCTACCTTGAAAGCACAAAGGCCCAAGTTTAATCCCCAGTACCAACAAAACAAAACAAAATAAAACATAAATAATCAACAAGATTGATGAAGAAATAACATTCTTCCACAGCAAAGAACACCTGAAGAAATTTATGACCACCAAACCAGCACTCCAAAGTTCTGAAGGATATTCTAGAAAGAGACAAGAAGAATTACAATTCTATGAACCGCAACAGAATGAATATCCCGGGCAAGGCAAGAAATTAAACAGAAAAGGAAAGAAGGAAGTCAACTGTAGGGAAGTAACATAAAAGAGATGAGATAATACATAGCAGTTATAACTCTCAATGTTAATGGTCTGAATTCACCAATCAGAAGAAACAGTCTGACAGAATGGATTGAGAAGCAAGACCTAACAATGTGCTGCATACAAGAAACACATTCAATTGAAAAGCAAACTCAAAGACTGAAAGTCAAGAGATGGAAAACAATATTCCATGTGACAAAACCTAGAAAAAAGCAGGAGTAGCTATTCTATCTGCAGACAAAGTGAATTTAAAACTAAGACTAATTAAGAGAGACAGACAAGATCACTACATCCTAATAAAGGGAACAATCCAAGACGAAGTGATAACAATCATAAATATATATGCACCAAATAGCAGCACTCCCAACTATACAAAACAGATATTAATGGACATGAAAATCAAATAAGCCCTAATACAGTTATAATGGGGACCTAAATATCTCACTGTCACAAAATCTTTTGTCAACTAGATAAAGAATCAGCAATGCAGGGCCAGAGGGTTAGCTCAGTGGTTCTGGCACCTGCCTCACAAGCGCAAGATCCTGAGTTCGATCCCCGGTAAACCACATACAATGCTGGGCGTGGAGACACGCCCACCAATAATCAACACCACATACCACAAAGCCGGACGTGGTGGCTCACGCCTGTCATCCCAGCACTCGGGAGGCAGGGACAGGAGGATTGCTGAGTTCGCGGCGGCTTGCCTGGGCACCATAGTGAGCTCAGGGCCAGCCTGAACTACAAAGCGAGACCCTGTCTCCAAAAAGAAAAAAAGAAAACAAAAAAAGAATCAGCAATGCAATATTAAAATTGAATCAAGGGCCGGAGATTTAGCTCAGTGGTTCCGGCTCCTGCCTCACAAGCGCAAGGTCCTGAGTTCAATCCTGGTAACCACATACAATGCTGGGCATGTTGACTCATGCCCACCAGCAATCAATACCACATACCATAGTGCTGGGCATGGTGGCTCATGCCTGTAATCCCAACACTCGGGAGGCAGAGACAGGAGGATTGCTGAGTTCGAGGCTTGCCTGAGCTACATAATGAGCTCAGGGCCAGCCTGAACTACAAAGCGAGACCCTGTCTCAAAAAAAAAAAAAACTGAACCAAACAAATGGACTTAGTAGTCTACAGAATATTCCAACCCATAGCAGAATACACATTTTTCTCAGCTGCTTATGGGACTTTCTCCAAAACAGATCATATACTAGGAAAAAGAATATGCTTAAGTAAATGCAAATGAATTAAAATAATCTCACACATACTAGTAGACTACACAATGAAATTGGGAATCAATGGCAAGAGAAACCAGAACTTCATAAATATATGCAAAGTAAAAAACTTTCTCCTCAACAACTAGTGGGTCACAGATGAAATTAAAGAAGACCATTTCTACAATTAAGGAAAGTAAACAAATTATTTGAAAGATACAAACTACTCAGGAGGGTAAGTAAATAACACAAACAGTCCTGTATCAAACAAAGTGTAATTCCACACCTGCCTGGCAAGCACCAAGGTCCTGAGTTCAATACTTCGTACCAAAAAACAAAAATTTCAAAAACATACACTAAATTCCCACAAAGAAAACTAGAGGTCTAGATGGGATCACTAGAGAATTCTACCAAACATTTAGTCATGTACTGATACCAATTCTATACAAATACTTAAGAACATTTAACAGCTCATTTTATGAAGCCAATGTTACCTGGATACCAGAGTCAACAGAACAAAGTAAAATTTCAAAATAACTTCATTAGAAGAGATGCAAAATTCCCTAATAAAATGTAAACAGCCAGTTGTGGCACATTCCTATAATCCTAGTACTTGGGAAACTGAGGCAGGAGAATTGCTATGAGTTCAAGACCAGCCTGGGATACACAGTTCAAGGACAGCCTGCACTACATAGCAAGACTCTATCTCCAAAAATAAAAGAGAAAGAAATGTGAAGAGAATTCATCAGTATGTAAAAGGATCATGATCAAGTAGAAGTTATGCAGAAATGTAAAGTTGATTCAACACTGGAAAAATCAATCAGTATAATTCACCATATTAACATACAAAAATGAAGCAGCAGCAGTTACCACCACCATGGTAACACATGGAGTTAACACATGCAGTTAACACATGCAGTTCAAAAAGCATAGATCAATCTGTCAACAATCTAATAATATTCTAATATTACTGAGCTAGTATTTTGGCCTTACTGGCCAAATTTCCACTCCTGAGACAGAAATTTAGGATATCCTTTAGTTCTTCACTTCCTTAGACAAATAATTTCTTGAGTACCAAACTCAGTTCATGGCAATGATATGAATATTAACAATACACAAGTAATTCAAGTGAACAAAAATTCTTTCCCTCATGGAAACTCCTCATTAACTCCTCATGGAGTTAATGGCCCAGACCAACTATAGACAAACTGGCAATTTTAACTAAAATTCCTAATCACTCTTCTTGATTTTTTTCTTAAATCATGGTTTCCTTCAGGTTCCTCTACATAAAGTCCTCTAGGTCCACAATTACCCTGCCTTTCAAAAGGCAGATTTGCCTCCAAGGCCCAAGTCTTTCCTTGAGAAGGAAGCATTCCCCTCACAGCATATTCATGAAAAAGCAACCATTACAAATAATACAGACCTCACCAGATTGGCTAGTATATTTACACAGCACTCATACTGTAGCAATCAGAAGCATTTTATAGTTCTTCACTTTTCCTACAGCAAAGCCAAGCCTTTATACTTGGGTAGACCATTTTCCTGGACTAACCTCTAAAGCAAGTCCCTGAAGACCATCACACAGGGACTAGAAACTAACTGGAAAGAGCCTCTTGAAGAACAATGCATTAGGACTAGGGACTTAGCTCAGTGGTTCCCACATCTGCCTCGTAAGTGCAAGGTCCTGAGTTCAATCCTCAATACCACATACCATAAAGCTGGGAGTGGTGGTTCACGCCTGTAATTCCAGCACTCAGGAGGTAGAGGCAAGAGGATTGCTGAATTCAAGGCTAGCCTCAGCTACATAGTGAGTTCAGAGCCAGTCTGAACTTCAAAGCAAGACTCTGTCTCAAAAAAAAAAAAAAAAAAAAAGAATGCATTAATATAAGGTAAGCAGGTAGGTGGACTAAATTTCTCCCCAGTCAACACAAGTTGTTCTGGTCCTTGGATGATTTAATGTTTATTTCATTCTAACTTGGAAGCCTTCAGCAGACTACCTGACTAAAACAGAAGCACCTCGAATAGCTTTAAGAATGAAAAGCTGCTCACCTACTAATTGATTTTGTGAATTCCTACAAGATGAAAAATGAATGTAGTAAAAGGCTGGTACTAATATTTGTGTGAGAGTTGTAAGGGGCTTTTTAGTCACTTGAAGCTTCTATTCTGTACTGGAATTCCTGCCCCAGCACTCCTCACTCATGGTCAACAATATGGGCCCCTGTTCAAATAAGATCAATGAGTCTGTAAGGCTACCCATCCTATCTAGGAAGTCAATTCTGTTATCATCTTTGTTTTATTGAACTTAACTATATTTCATGTAACATTCATTTAAATTATTCTGATCACTGGAGTGATCAGAATACATTAAGTCTTTCTCTCTTTTTATTTTCTATATTTGCCCCTGAAATACTAAGAGTCACCATGTCTTCTCCTTTCCAGTCTACACATCCTTATTTCCTGCAACCATTCTTCATTCAACACAGTTTCTGAAGCTTTTATGAGGTTCACTGCCTACCCCTGAATATATTCCAGGTTGACAGTGTCCTTCAGAATAGGAATAAATTTTTGGCTTAATGCTAAAACAAACTATTTATAGCATGTAAGTCTGATAAGTGCTCTTCTTCTCTTACATGATACTGCTGTACAAATACAATGAAAAACAGAGCCAGGCATAGTGCGATATACCTTAATCCTCAGGAGGCTGAGGCAGAAGGATCCCTGTGAGTTCAAGGCCAGCCTGACTACCCAATAGGATCCTGTCTCAAAAAATCAACAAAACAAAAAACAAATACAATGAAAAAATAATTATTTTAACATAAATAGGTGAGGAAAAGATAAACTGACCATCCTAAGTATGATCCTGCAAGAAAAATGGGAACGATATATGAAAACATTAAAGAAAAAGATAGAGAAAACACAAATTGATACTACTGACTTGGAATACAGACATTTTACTTTCTAGTCAAATATATGTGAAAACAAAAGAAAGAATTTTGCCAATGCAATGTAATAGAAGTGTCTAGCTATAGATTTCTCAGTCAACATTGTTGAAAAGGGCTTTCCATTTTTTAATGGGAAGTTATATCTACATTTTTACCAAATGTGTACTAGAATGACATACTTCGATATTTCAATGTCACAAATTTTTTTTTTTAGAGAGGCTCTCACTTTGTAGTTCAGTCTGGCCCTGAGCTCACTATGTAGCCCAGGCAAGCCTGGAACTCAGCAATCCGCCTGTCTCTGCCTCCCGAGTGCTGGGATTACAGGCGTGAGCCACCACGCCCGGCTCAATGTCACAAATTTTAAAATGAAATTATACAAAGTAGATACTGCCACACACAGAAGATCTTTAAAATGCAAATGTTAGATTTAGTTGAGGTCACAAAGAGAACCAAGAAAACTCAGAGGCTAAGCTAAAAGAATGAAAACTTTTGGGGCTAGAGATTTAGCTCAGTGGTTCCAGCACCTGCCTCGTAAGCACAAGGTCCTGAGTTCAATCCCCCGTAACCACATAGAATGCTGGGCGTGGTGACTCACGCCCACTAGCAATCAATACCACATACCACAGTGCTGGGCGTGGTGGCTCATGCCTATAATCCCAGCACTAGGGAGGCAGAGGCAGGACGATTACTGAGTTTGAGGCTTGCCTGGGCTACATTATGAGCTCAGGGTCAGCCTGAGCTATAAAGTGAAACCCTGACTCAAAAAAAAAAAAAAAAGAAAGTTGACCAACCATATAGTAGCAACCAAGTAGAGCCCAGTCACCAAAAAAATTAATAAAACAGCAAATATTTCTCTTTTCTGCTTTCACTTCCTTTTCTTTCAGCTGGTAATTTTCAAATGAAACACATACTTTAAGTTTTAAAATTCAAATGTCATAATTATTTTTTAATATGGAGAAAAATATTCTCATTAAAAACATTACTAAATAGCTGGGCGTGGTGAATCACACCTGTCATCCCAGCACTCGGGAGGCAGAGGCAGGAGGAATGCTGAGTTCCAGGCTTACCTGGGCTACATAGTGAGCTCAGAGCCAGCCTGAACTATAAAGTGAGACCCTGTCTCAAAAAAAAAACAAAAAAAAAAACATTACCAAATATATCAGCAATTTATCAATTATCAAAGAATTAAAATTAAAGATAAATATTTAATGAACATAGCTAGTGTCTCCTCAGTGGTTTAAAAGGTACTTCATAATCTTAAGCTTTTAAGAATATCATTATTTCTTAGTATCTGTGTTCTTTCCATACACTTCAAAACACTTCCAAATAACATGCTTATAGCACCTCTATTGCCTTTTTGGAATTCAGTAAAGCCAGTATAGCCAGTAGTCTATATAGTATACTTGCGGTAGTGAGACCTACTAGCAAGAGAAGAAAAATATCATAAGAAGAAACCAAAATAAAGTCTACATTAAAACTAAAATTCAGGGCATCTGAAATAAACAGACACTTCTCAGAGGCAGAAGTCAAAGCAGCCAAGAAGCATATGAAGAAATGTTCAACATCACTGGTCATTCAAGAGATGCAAATGAAAACAACACTGAGATTTCATGTCACTCCACAAAGAATGGCCGCTATTGCAAAATCAACCAACAATAAATGCTGGTGAGGCTGTGGGGAGAAAGGAACCCTTCTCCACTGCTGGTGGGATTGTAGACTTGTGCAACCATTGTGGAGAGAGATTCCTCAGAAAACTAGGACTAGAGGTCCCATTTGAACCTGCTATTCCTCTGCTAGGAATATACCCAAAGGAATTTTAAAAATCACATTGGAAAGACAGATGTATATCCTTGTTTGTAGCAGCTCAGTTCGTGATAGCCCAATCTTGGAAACAACCCAAACATCCATCAACTGGAGAATGGATAAAGAAGATGTGGGTTTTTTAATGGAGTATTACTCTGCCATAAAGAATGACAAGATTCATTCATTTTTGTGCAAATGGATACACCTGGAGGACACACTAATAAGTGAAATAAACAGATTACAGAAATGCAAATACCGGATCTTTTCTTTGATATGAGCACCTGTAAATGTAAATGAGCTCTAGAATGTATGATCATTTATGTAAAATAGGCAATTTCCAAACAGAATTTGGTGTGAGAACATGAGGGGAAGGAATAAATATGATTTCAAAGGAAAAGAAAAGAGTATGTATATAGGGGGTGGGTGGGTAGGGATGTGGGTAAAAATGAGAATTAACTTGTATCATATACTGGTACAAATTCCCCAATGTTGTGCATGATTGTGAGCTGTATATAAAATGTACCAATAAAGAATTCAATTTAAAAAAAAAAAAAAGAATTCAATTTTTAAAAATAAAATTCAATGGGCTGGAGATTTAGCTCAGTGGTTCCAACACCTAGCAAGCACAAGCTCCCTGGTTCCATCCCCAGTAATCTCATATAACAATACCGGATGTGGTGACTCACAGCCACCAGGAATCTGTACCACACACCACAGTGCCAGGTGTGGTGGCTCATACCTGTAATCTCAGAACTCGGGAGCCAGAAGCAGGAGGACTGCTGGAGTTCGAGGCTTGCCTGGGCTACATAGTGAGCTCAGGGCCAGCCTGAACTACAAAGTGAGACCCCGTCTCAAAAAAAAAAACAAACTGAAATTCAGATTTAAATTCAACTTATTAAAGTAGTGTAAATGTTATGACTTAGTTGTTTGGAGTAAAATTATGATACTTTCTATAAAAATCATCCCTCCTACTTTTCGTTGGATTGCTCTGATACATAATTTATAAATAATTAAGTTTATCCAATATCCTAGCAACCCTAAATAGTATAACAAGTGCTGAGCTATGATAAGAGATTTGTTAGTGTTAGATACTAAATAGGGTGAGAAGAACTAAACCACTACTGCTTTGTTACTTTAATTCATTAGAGGTATTTTTAAAGTCTAACAATAATACAGACCTACTACAGAGAGGATATTCATTCATTTCTAGCAACTACTATATAACAAGTATGTGCAGGACAAGAGTTGAATAGGAATGATAAATATCTTTCCATAATAAAATTATATTGTCAAAAGACTAATTTTTTTTTTTTTTTTTTTGAGACAGGGTCTCGCTTTGTAGTTCAGGCTGGCTCTGAGCTCACTATATAGACCAGGCAAGCCTCGAACTCGGCAATCCTCCTGTCTCTGCCTCCCGAGTGCTGGGATTACAGGTGTGAGCCACCACGCCCGGCTCAAAAGACTAATTTTAATAAAACTACTTATTTGTACAAGTTTAAAGTCATAACAATGACCTAATGAAAATGACTAGTCAAAATGGATTTATTGAAAAGCAGTGCTTCCTAAAGAATACTGTTCATCGGAACATCTGGCCCTTTGAACCCCTATAGCTGATCAATATGGCAAATCATGTAGCAAGGGCCTGAGAGCGTTCAGTCTTCCATGCTTCTCACTTTAAGATACTCACAAGGAATCAAGGTGAAAAAGTGGTTCAGCCCCACACGTTATATAATATAAATCTAACTTGGAAGTGAGGATGAAAGAGTACATTTTGTAGAAATTCTCAAAATAATGTATCAATTTCATAAAACCAAAGAAGAAGCTTTAAAAATACATATATAAGGCAAGCTGGACATGGTGATGCATGTCTGTAATTCTAGAACTTAAAAAGCTGAGGCAAGAGGATTGTGAGTTTTAGTTCTAAATGGACAAATCAGTGAGACCTTGTCTCAAAGCATAGAAAGGAGTGGGGATTTAGCTCTCTCTGAAGGTCCTGGGTTTGATCCTCACTAATGGGGAAAGAAAAAATAATCTGTAAAAAATAAAAAAGAAAAAAAGAACAAAAAATAAGAATTTAGAAGACTTTACCCATTTACTGTATTTCAAAGGTCCTGTGAATCCCATGGCTTCTATTATCTTCGTGAAGGCACCAATCTTTTCCTCAACTGGCTGTGAGGAATCTTTGGTTGCTAGAAGCTATTTAACCAAAAAGAAGGAAACCAAAATTAGCTGCAAAATTTTAACTGGAATGCTTTTATTCCTTGTGTGAGAGTATTTACAGTGCTTAGTTTTTTATTCCTAGAATTTTTTTTAATTTTTAATTTTCAGTTTTTCTAGACATATCATTATATGCAAACACATTTAGAATGGCATCTAATGGTCCCAAACTACAGAGCAAGATATATCCACCTCACTGACCATGGGCTTATGAACCAGTATCTATGAAATTATATACCTGGAGTAACAGGAATAAAGTTCTATTAGAAAAAGAGTACTCTTAAAGGGAAATTTTGCTGGGCATGATGGCATATGCCTGTAATCCCAGCTACTTGGGAGGATATGGTAGGAAGATTAAAAATTCAAAACCAGGTCTGGAGATTTAGCTCATTGGTTCCAGCACCTGCCTAGCAAGCACAAGGTCCCTGGTACAATCCTGGTAATCATATACAACAATACCGGGCATGGTGACTCATGGCCACCAGCAATCAGTGCCACATACCACAGTGCTGGGTGTGGTGGCTCACACCTGTAATCCCAGCACTCGGGAGGCAGAGGCAGCAGGATTGCTGAGTTCAAAGTTTCCCTGAGCCCCATAGTAAGCTCAGGGCCAGCCTGATGACAAAGGGAGACCCTGTCTCAAAAAAAAAAAAAAAAAAATCAAGAACGGGTCTGGGCAACTTTGTGAAATCTTATTTCAAAAATTTTTGGCCTGGAGATTTAGCTCAGTGGTTCTGGCGCCTGCCTCCTGCCTCGCAAGCTCAAGGTCCTGAGTTCAATCCCCAGTAGCCACATACAATGCTGGGCATGGTGACTCACGCCCACCAGCCATCAATATCACATACCACAGTGCCAGGCGTGGTAGCTCATGCCTATAATCCCAGCACTCGGGAGGCAGAGACAGGAGGATTGCTGAGTTCGAGGCTTGCCTGGGCTACATAGTGAGCTCAGGGCCAGCCTGAACTACAAAGCAAGACCCTGTCTCAAAAAATTAAAAAAAAGAAATTTTAAGGGCTGAGGATGTAATAGTGGCTACATCCCCGAGTTTGATCTCTAGTACTGCAAAAACAATACATACAAAATATAACAAAAGAAATCACAAACAAAATAAAAGAATATCTTGATCCCCATTTCTCAAAGAATTCTTAGAAGAATGTTGTTTATGAGAGTAAAAGGAAAAGGAGAGAAAAACGCTATCTGAAAGCAAAGTTCATCCAAAACCACAGTCAATCGAAGCAAGCAAGTAATAAAACTTCGTAAGTTTTTATTTTCTTTAATGCAACAAATTTTATTAATGAATACAGAACATACAGGTCTTGCAGTTTGGAAACAAACTAAGGAAAACCTGTCTGAATGCTAAGTCTCTTTAAAGGAATATCTAACCAATAAAAACTTCTCTAAACGTTAAATTATTACTTTTTAAACTTGTACAAAATTCACAAAGACTTTTTTCCTCTAAAGTGCTTCCCCAAAAAAAGTACAGTGACTGAAACACATGGCATAAGCTCAGAAGACTTCAGTTCACAAACTCAGTTGCCCTATTACTTACTATCCTCTGTGACCTTAGACAAGTCACTGAGTCTCACCTCCATTTGCTTAAACTCCCTTCCTCACTGAGCTAACAATTTTGTTGTGATCCAACTAAGAGCATCTACCTGAAAGCACTTTTAAATAGAAAGCTTCAATAATTCTCACCTTATTTGTGATGTGATACTTCCTCCTTAGCTGTATGTCTATTCCAGGAATCCGCTCTGATCTAGCACAGCTGAGAGACTGGCTCATCTGGGGCCACTGTGGGATAAAACAACACATAAGCAACACTGAACATTCACTCAGAGGGCTAAATTGAGCTGTTACTTCTTCAAAGTAAACACTACAGGACCCATCCAACCACACTTAGGCTAGTTCCTGATACTCTGATTACCGAAAGGATCTAAGACTAGTACCTGGAATGATGTCTGATATGTACCAAGCACTGAATACATACATATTAAATTCTTGACAAAATAAAAGGATTCTACCCTGAAAACATGGACCTAAACCTGAGTCAAATCTAGGAAACAGAATCTATTTAAATACTAGCAGGGACCCAGGGATTTAGCTCAGTGGTGCCACGCCTAGATGCCAAGCACAAGGTTCTGAGTTTGAGCCCCAGTACCACAAGATATTAATTAACCAATTAATTAATTAATTATTGGCAGGACTGGGAATGAGGAGAAAAAAAGATACCAGTTTTAAGTTTAAAACCTGCTTCTAGGGCTGGGGAGGTAGCTCAGTGGTTCCACTGCCTTCCTGGCAAGTGCAAAGTCCTGAGTTTGATCATCAGTTCCACAAAAAAAATAAAATTTATGGGGCCCAAGGATTTAGCCCAGTGGTTCCAAGGACTGCCTTAAAAGCACAAGGTCTTGGGGCCGGAGGGTTAGCTCAGTGGTTCCGGTGCCTGCCTGGCAAGCGCAAGGTCCTGAGTTCGATCCCCGGTAACCACATATAATGCTGGGCGTGGAGACACGCCCACCAACAATCAACACCACATACCACAATGCCGGACGTGGTGGCTCACGCCTGTAATCCCAGAACTCGGGAGGCAGAGACAGGAGGATTGCTGAGTTCGCAGCGGCTTGCCTGGGCACAATAGTGAACTACAAAGCTCAGGGCCAGCCTGAACTACAAAGCGAGACCCTGTCTCCAAAAAAAAAGCAAAAAAAGCACAAGGTCTTGGGTTCACTCCCTGGTACCAAAATAAAAATATAAAACAACATGCTTCTATCACCTATAGCTCAGGCTGATGAGCAATTTACTGACATTCAGGTATACTGAAGGTTAAAGGAGATAGCTATGTGAAAGGACTCTCACAAAACAGGTCATCGACAACTGTAGACAAGTTTCCATTACTATAAGGTCATCACACCTTGCTCAGATCCTAACCATTGTCCTAAGTTCACACTGCATTTAAAAACACCTTGGCAAGGGGCCAGAGGGTTAGCTCAGTGGTTCCGGCGCCTGCCGCACAAGCGCAAAGACCTGCGCCTGTAATCCCAGCACTCGGGAGGCAGAGACAGGAGGATTGCTGAGTTCGCGGCGGCTTGCCTGGGCACCATAGTGAGCTCAGGGCCAGCCTGAACTACAACGCGAGACCCTGTCTCAAAAAGCAAAAAAAAAAAAAAAAAAACACCTTGGCAAAAACAAAAACCTGGCCATACAGAAGCCACTATTTACAATTTTAATGTACCAGATACTATGTTAAGTGCTTTACATATATTTCCTTTTAGTTTTTTGAGGTTTTTTTCTTCTTTCTTTTTTTGGGAGGACAGTGCTAAGAACTGAATTCAGGGCCTTTATAATGAGGAACACCTAAGCCATTTTTTCATTTCAAAATCTGAGACAAGGTCTTGCTAAATTACTAAATGGCAGAGGCTGAGCTCAAACTTGCTACCCTCCTGCCTTTGTTTCCCAGAGTGCTGAAATTACAGGTATGCCCCACCATGCCTGGCTACATACTTCCTTCTTAAATCTTCACAACTCTATTAGATTGTTTTCTGTTTGTTCTGAGATGGAGTCTCACTATGCAGTTCAGCCTACCCTTGAGTTCCACAACTGGCTTTTTAAACAGATTTTTAAAAAGCAGTTTCAGGTTTGAAGCAAAACTGAGCAGAAGGTACAGAATTCCAATAGAACCTTCTCCCACCCACATGCACAACTTCCCCACTCTCAGTATTCTACACCAGAGTATGATATATTGTATAATCTTTGACTATGACCCAAAGTCTAGTTTACATTACAGATTATTTTCAACATGAAAAAATATTTAAAACATGGATAAAATTATAAGCAAAAACATGAATGCAAATGGGTAAGCCAAGGAAGCCTCCCACAGAAATGAAGCAGTTATCCTGTTACATCATAATTATGGCTCATGAAGGCAGACATGACAGTGCACACCTAGAATCCCAGCACTCCAGGAGGCTGAAGCAGGCATATCACAAATTCAAACCCAGCCTGGGCAATTTAGTGACTTAGTAAGACTCTGTTGAAAAATGTTTGAAATTTTAAAAATGATTTGGATGTAGCTCAGTGCAATGTATGTTAGTTCAATTCCCAATACTGAAAAAAAAAGTATATATACATATATATATATACACACATATATATGTGTGTGTGTGTGTGTGTATATGCCTATCTGTATGTATGTATAAGGCTGGGGATACAATTCCGCAGAACACGTGCCTACCATATGTGAGACCCTAGGTTCAATGTCTGGTACCACCATTAAAAAGAGAAAGAGCGGGGCCGGAGGGTTAGCTCAGTGGTTCCGGCGCCTGCCTCGCAAGTGTAAGGACCTGAGTTCAATCCCCGGTTACCACATATAATGCTGGGCGTGGTGGCTCACGCCTGTAATCCCAGCACTCGGGAGGCAGAGACGGGAGGATTGCTGAGTTCGCGGCGGCTTGCCTGGGCACCATAGTGAGCTCAGGGCCAGCCTGAA
>PVIC010015867.1:0-34687 GCA_004025085.1 Thryonomys swinderianus
TAAATATGGGGATATTTAATAAATATTGCTTATTTATTGTAGTGTAATAAAAACGTTAACATATTTCATTTTTCAATTATGCCAAAATGCTGTTAAAGGTATTCTTATAGATACATACTAACCCTCTCATCTCTTTCACACAGGTACAACTCTTTATTCTAGTAAATGAGGAAAACTAATTTCACAGTTTTAAAATTCTCTGTTTCCCTTCCAAGTGCAAACCATAGGGAGGGCAAAGGAATGGGAAATAGTGAGAACTGAGTGTGTTTTGTACTGAATCAAACCTTCCTGTTGAATGTGATCATACAGTACATACATAAAATATACTTATACTCATAATATAACATACTTATACACATACTCATACATACTTACACATACACTTACACATACTTTACTTATACATACTTATACACATAAAATATACACATAAAATATACTTATAAAATCAATTTTTTAAAAATTCAGATGGCTATTTAGAATCAGAATCCAAGAACAGAAATATGATATCTTTGTCATATTATTTTTTAAGATTCATTCTTGGAATAAAAGGGAGTTAGCATGCACCCAGAGCCAGCCTTTTCTTTCTGCTTATACTCTACACTTTGTGCTTTTCATTCTTCAAGTGTATTTGACAGATTTGTTTTTCCTAAATGTGCCCAGAGTTCTGTCTGCTCCTTTTCTACCTTCTTCATGCTTTGCCCATATAGCCTTGTTGGCTCCCAAATCTCTCCAATTCTGAATAGTTATTTGTAAAATCGACCCATTTGGGATTTCAGTATGTATTTCATTGGGTATTCCTCCTGATTTACATTCCTCTATAAATACTGTAATACATTACTTCAATCTAGTAAACTGGATGACCTTGATCTCCCAGAAAGCATGGATTTGCTTATTATTTAAATAATAACTAATAACAAAGACCTACTGCACATGAACCATTATTGTAGCCACAAAGTAAAGGATCAGAAATACAGGTCTCCGGCCGGGCGTCGTGGCTCACGCCTGTCATCCTAGCACTCGGGAGGCAGAGACAGGAGGATTGCTGAGTTCCAGGCTTGCCTGGGCTACATAGTGAGCTCAGGGCCAGTCTGAACTACAAAGTGAGACCCTGTCTCAAAAAAAAAAAAAAAAAAAAAAAAAAAAAAAAAGAAAAAGAAAAAGAAAGACAGGTCTTCATTTACTAGAAAATGCCCAGGAAAATGACTACATACCACTGTACCCTCACATAGCGTTAATTTTACATAATTGCAGATACTGTAAGGCATACAAAAGAAGACCTCAATAATAGAGAATGAGTAATGGGGCTCCCTGGGTTCCATTGCTGACAGACTGGGACTCCCTGAGAAGGTACCCTTTAAGCAGAAAACTGTGCAGGCCATTATAAACTAAACCTAGAAAATAAGAAGGACACCAGTATGAGGAATGATAGGAAAGTGAGCATTGGGCCAGTAATGCAAGAACAAGATGTTCAGTTTGTACATGCGCATCTCTCAGTATCAGTTACAACAACAGATAAGCCCTGACCCTGCCTTTCCAAAGATTTGTATGAGGAAGAACCCTAGGAGCATGACTAAGAAGGAGTGATGGTTCTCTGCCTTGGGATGCCAAGCACAGATGAGGGAAGAATTTGGTATGGGTCGTCTTCCGGAGCAGCAAGCTACCTGATTTCCTAACACACTAGACTAGAAGGGAGATGAAATTAAAAACTCACCTTGTAAGGCTAAGAGATGGAAAAAAGCAGTCATCCAGGACAGTATCCCAACGATAGAAAACCAGCCTCTCACGCCCACTGAGACACTGGCAAGGAAGTGGGGAGGGTCTATGTCACAGCATTTCTATCCAACTAACTAAGAAACTGTAATGTTCATTTGTAAATGGAATATACAAGGGAACATAATTTCAAATCATATATTAAATTACATCTGTTGAATGCTGAGATATTTGAGGAAAGTCCTATATATTGTCTTTTGCACATTACCTCCCCACGTATCATCTAAATGTATTCTAGCACTGAATTATACATCATGATAAACCTGTAGTTACACAAACTACCCAACACTATCACTAACTTTTATAAATTCACAAATTGACTGTAAAAGCTGACATTATTAATATGTATTTTTCACATAATACATCATAATTGATACAGTATTTGTGCCTTTTTCTATATTGTAAGTCAATCATACTGACAAATACTAAAATTGGTCTAAAATACGTAATTATCCATCCATAAAATATATTTTTTCAGCTCTCTGTAACAAAAACATGATAATTCCCTTTTTTAAATGCTTATTACTGCTTTAGAAACAAATTTTTCCATATCATTATCCATCATCCAGTCAAAATATACCCAAATTAAGTGTATATTAGGTTGCAACTAAATTTCAAACAGAAAATAAGAGATATTTATCTATCTCATGATGCAATCACTCAGTACATGTGTCAGATAAATGTGTTAATGAATTCTCAAATTATTCAGATGCAGCTATCTGGATTAGTTGACATTTTTAAAATGATTTTTCAGTGCTCTATACAATGACACAGGCACAAATATTTTCAAAGAGTCGTACCTCCCAGAGTAGCAGAGAGCAAGAAATGGGTCCCATATTTCTTGATAAGATTTTCTGTGATTTGCTGAAGTGTAGGCCGACGTCCCAAAAGTCTTATGTTGCGGAAGAATTCAGGGGCAAGAGGCAGAGGGGAGCCAAGGAAATTTCTTCTCTCAACTGCAAGGTTATTTACTTTCCAGCGGCCAAACTCTCTGAAAAGCAAATTTATTTTTATTCATGAATGCACAATCTATCTAAATGTTTTCATTTGAAAAGTTCAATTGGTAGTTTAGCTGAGGTCACCACATTACAATGACTCAAGCTTGTAATAATGTGTCTTATGCTAAGAGTAGGAAAAATAATATTCATAATTTATTTAGCTGGACTGAATACTTAAAGTCAAGTCATAGAATGGAAAAAATAAGCCATTTAAAGGGAACAATTCCCACTCGCATATTTTTCCCAAAGATGTATCTATAAAAATAATTTCATTATGCATAGAATATTAATGTGGAGTCACTCAACCACAACAAAAAGAAAACAGAAACTAAGATAATGATTTTCTATGGGATTTTTAAATGAAGAAACCTGTTTTCATTATTCTATCCAGTTTAGGGCAGGAACGTATGAAACCTCAGTGATATTATGGGCTGTCAAAAAGAGTCATCCAAGGAGGAACTATTTTTTATTCATTTTTCATTTGGTTTTTCATAGTGATCATTTTTACGGCATTTTGTGAAACTCAAATTCAACTTGATTAGCAGTTTCTTAAGGTAGAAAAAGACTGCAGGTGGATGTGGCAAATTAGAGAGATGGCAGGTATGGTTATAAAGGATTTATACATTAAAAAGGCAGGAATTTACCTTCAGTAAAAACAACATAATATTTTATAAAAGAACTCAGGTGTGCACTGGATTTCATGATATCAAATACACAGAAGTTTTTCTAAGGAAAAGTCTGGTAAAAGTCTTCAATAGCTCTCACAAGGTATGACCCACTCTACTGATTTAATACGTACAGGTGTATCATAAAGTCAACATTCAGCAAACAAAAAGTCTTCGTTTTATATTTTATACACAATGATAGTATTTCTGTATTGGCCCTCCCCATATTATTACTGCTGTGTATCAACCACAGCTCAGACTAAGGGATTCATGTGAAGAAAAGAAACACTGTCCATCTCCAAATGAAGTTTGTCTTCTCAGAGAGTTTGAGAAATAAACAAAGAAAACAAAGACATAAAATTAAAGAGTTTTAAAGAATTCCATTTGTGTGTTAAGATGGGCCTATTTTGTGTGTGGTCCATTGCTGGGGAGAGGAAGTGCTTGTGGTACTTGAAGGGAGTTAGAGTTGTCAGATGGAGGGAAGTAGGGAAACATTCACACAAAACAACAAAGAACACTGCGAGTCCCTCCTGTGCATGACTCATGGCCTTGGTCATCTGTAATGAGATTTTAGGAATATGGCACACATATAGTAGTGAAAAAACTGTTATCTTTGGAAAAATAACTATTAACTGAGCAAAGTTTGTCCTGAAAATAAATTTAGTTTCTTTCACTGAGAAACTCTTGTTTTCTCCTCAAAGAATGATGATTCTAAATAGTTTTTATATTTTTAAAATTTTTGTCTTTATTGGTACATTGCATATACACACCATGATTGTACTCAATATTGGGAATTTGTACCAGTCATGAGTTCTGGAATGTATGATGGATACTGTGAATAGAAAATATTCAAAGAGAAATGTGGAGGAGTGAGTATTGAGGTGTAAAGAAAAAATTTGATGGTAATAAGATAATGAGGATTCTAAATAGTTGTAAACAGTCTTGTACTGTTGGTTTGAAATATCAATTGTCAAAATGGCCTGTGAGCTCTCTCCCAGGATTTTTGATTTATTAGATTTGGGGTAGGAATAAAACGTGTGCTTTTAACAGAAGTGCTAACAGTGCTTTTCTGAGGACAACACTTTAAAGAGAACAATTAATTTAGATATTATGGTGCCTTGAATATCCATTCAATAACCCATGTTTTCCATAAATTAAGGCATATTGAAACTATATCTTAGAAGATGATAAGAATGATCTTTGTTATCACCTAAAACATAACTAAATTTTGTAAATGTTAATGTATATAAAACTTACACATCCGTTATATATACTGCAATACGTGTGTAAATGTTTGTTGGAAATATATTAATAGAATATAGTAATATAACTTCTATGAAGCTATTTATTAAACTATGAACTTAAAAAATAGTTCCTTATTTCTTCTTTACTCATTCTCCTAAAAGTTTATAGTTTTATAAATCTAATCCTATAGTTATTGTATACATTTTTTCTAGGGATTAAAGCAAAATATTTATTAACATGTACAGAATATTTTGGTTAATAACTGAATTGCTATATGAATTCAATAAATTTAAGCAAGAAGATTCAGTTAGTAGTGAAACTATATCCATGCAAACTTTTCTGAGATGTTATAGCATTCCTAATTTCTTTAAAAAAAACTTAGTAAATACAAGTTTATGATCTATTATAAATGCAAGTATAAATGATTTCCTTTATTTTATTCCATTAGAGTTTGACAAAAACAATACAATTTATACTCTGTCATGCATGCACTAAAAGAAAGAACCAACTGGACATAAACAAATAAAAAAATAATTACTGAATTAACCAACTAAATAAACCCAGTATTTTTAATAATAGAATTTTTCTTTTTAAGAGCTCTACTTAGACTTTTTCAGGCAAAAAAGTAAAGGCAGCTAAGAAACATATGAAGAAATGTGCAACATCTCATGCAACTGCTTAAAAGATTTATATTGAACTGTTAATTTAAACCAAATAAGGTTCTCTGTATAAACTCCTAAAAGCTATCTATTATTGTGTTTGTTTTCACATTACTATGTTTGTTGGCTTATAATTTTAATTCTATCAATATGCATTACCATTTGCAGACACAACAGAATATTAAAATGAATATATTACCCAACCATTAATGTACAAATAAATTCAGTATGAATATCATAAAAGGACTTGCCAAAATTTAGTAACAATAACCTACTAATTACATCTGTAAAATCATACTGATGGTGTGAAATGACACTAATAATCAATCTTAGTTCTCATAATTTTATTGTTACTGTTATATATATAATTAGCTTTTTTAACACTGTTGTATATAGCATCCATAACGCTATTTTCCATTTGGCTCATAAATGCAAAATGTCCCCAATGCCCTTTATGAACATAGCTCTGAAGCCAGTATTTTTAATACAACTCTATACTAAGCAGTTCGTACAGTAGAAAAATCTACTCTCATTCTCCTGCCCCACCCCCGGCATACCCAACTTATACGTTTCCCTCATTTTAATATAGCAGTAGTATTTTTTTAATTAGGAGGTATCTTTGAATGGGGCTAGGAATTTAGCAGAGTGAATCCACAAAAATTAAATATTTAAAAATAATCTCAATTATGCCTTACATAAAATATGTGTAAGTTTTGAAAGGCAAAAATTATTGACTGATATGTTTCCAATGAACTTCTAAACTGAAAATAGTCTCAGAAGATAATTAACATGATGACAGGAAACACTTTTCCATCCCAGTAAAACAATGAAATGCAACAGTCTCTTTACTGTATCACTGAGCCAAAAGATAGATAAATTTAAAAAAAAATTCAGCTCTTTTCTATGTTTTAAAATATACTGAAAATATTAAAGAGATGAACTGATCAAGAGTAATTCAGTTTCATAGTTGTTAATTTCTGTAGTGTAGTAAATATAACTTTATTCAAACTTAAACACCACAGAAGTCAGTTACCACAGTACCTATCATAAACCTCAAAGATAATCCATTAACTATAGGTAGTAACATAATAATAGTGTGGCATAGTTATATAATGGTACCATGTCCATAAACTCACATTGCTAATCAGGTTTAAAGTATTAAATATTTCATGTAAAATATGTGTTGTAACTGATTTTATAAATTGGTAAAATACATAACAGTTTTTCTTGGGCTTATTTCTTTCTAAATTTGGAAAATGCTTATTATAATTGTTTAATAATAATTTATATTCAGAAAATTATACAGATTTGATAATTACTGATTGGCTCAGGCAAGCCAAGTATCATAGACATTATGGAGTAAAATAAAATACTCATTTTCTTCTCTGGCAAAAGCAATAAACAAATATGAATATCTCTTTTTTAAATTTTATAAATATCTACACTGATTCTTTCTGAAAAGGCATGTATCAAAATTCATTTTTACATGTATGATCATTAAAGTAATTTAAATTCATAAATGGCTTATATTTGTATTCCCTTCAAAATATTTCAGGTAATCAATACTTTTCCAAAAGAAAGCAGACTTGGGATTCAGCTAGGCAAAGTCGTATCAGATGCTCACCAATTCAGTTCCCAAATTTAAAAATGTTGAAGTGTTGTATGTTCTCAACTTCATTGAGTTATTGATACTTTATGTAAAAACAGTTCCCAAATTTAAAAATGATGAAGTGTTGTATGTTTTCAACTTCATTGATTTATTGATACTTTATGTAAAAACAGTTCCCAAATTTAAAAATGATGAAGTGTTGTATGTTTTCAACTTCATTGATTTATTGATACTTTATGTAAAAACAGACTAAGTAGAACAATTGTAGAGATTGGGGAGAAAAATTTATAAAACTTAGGAAATTCTATTTATCTCCCAATAAATATTAGTATTCGCATTCTTCTGCAGTGGTAGATTTTTAAATATAAACAAACATTTTTGAAGAAGTAATTAATAACAGTTGAAATTATATATAACCCCATTAGAGTTCTAGTGCAGATTAGTAAATTAAATATTCATGAGGAAAGATAAATGCTAAAATGGCTGCTAATGAAAAGTTATTGTATTTTTATGATTTTTTCAAAACCTTTTTAGAAAATATGTTCATTCAAAAATTTCAACTGACTAATCTCGGAATCATGGCATTGAACTAAGTTTTCAGAAACCATGCATTATATAAAGTAGCTAGTCAAATAAATATTTATACAATAAATTGTAACTTCATATACTCTCAAGTAACGTGGTAAAAATGTATAATTAACATTTTAGAAGAGTACTTTAGACACAGGAAGTCAAAGTATCGCTAATAAAAGTTATTTTTCATATAAAATTACTTTGAATAGTAACACAATTTATCAGGATAAATATTTTTCCTACTATAAGTTTAAAATGTCTTATGTAAACTCTTTAGAACTGTTACATGGTTTTTCCCACATAATCATGTTAAAGAAAATTGAGTTGTGGTAGGTCATTGCTTTTAAGATATGAATAATTTATCCCAATTTGCTCCTCATTTTATCTTTCATATCTACATGTGACAAGGAGGCTTGACAAAATGAATTTTAAGAAAAATGTATAACCTTGATTTTATAAGGCATAAATTACAACCTTTCAGCTTGGATTAAATTTGAGTTACCTGAATACCATTTTGTACACAAACACCTGTGACACACCAGCCACACAGATGACTCTTTTGTAAGTTTTCTGTACCTTTCAAATTTAAACTTATCAGATCGAACCATGCTCCCAATCTTCTAACCTTAAGATTTATATGAAATAATTTTGTTAAATATCTCTGAATTTATAAACTTCAAAGTCCACCATGGCACATGCTAAGAGTGATCGTTTCTAGGGGAAAGCAATGCGGGGAAAGATTAAATAGGATTTGAAAAGAAAAGAAGAGGACATGTATATAGGGGACGGGGGTGGTGGGGTGGATAGGGATATGGGTAAAAATGAGAACTAACTTTTATCATATACTGGTACAAATTCCCCAATGTTGAATGTGATTGTGAGCTGTCTATAAAATGTACCAATAAGGAATTCAATTTAAAAAAAAGAGTGATCTTTTCTGTTTACAGCTCAATCTCTGTCCATCTTTTTGGTGCTCATGGCAGAAAATTATTTTTCTATGGCGAAGAAATTACGTGCATTTATTTGATTATTTGATCCATGTCTGTTCTTATGTTAAACAATAAATCCAGGTTAACCCGGATTATTTTATTTGTTTTGTTTTTGAGTCTGCTGTATTCTGATAGTTCAGGTTCGTGACACATGGTATGTTCTCAGTGAGCACAGATTTGAAGCGACAGACCTGTAATTGGCCTCACATGAACTAAATTACAATAAACTCCTAAGATAGAGAGGTTGGTTTCTGACTTGTGAAGACGCAGCCTGCTGAAAGTTGAGTGAAAATTAAGCTCACTGGAGGAATTTTCTTCTCACTTGCACTCAAGTGTTCAAGGGACCGGGGATAGGGAGCAACCATTTGTTCTAAATTAAGTGTTCTAAATTAATCACTGCAGAACTATCTCCCACTCATAAGCAAAGGACACATTTGAGAAAAAAAACTATATTGAACCTGAATAAAATCCTTTCCTGTTAGCACAGTAAAATACACAGGGTTAAAACTGACCCTCAAACAATTAATGCTACTCAAGGACAGCAATTCCGCTCTTCCAGTTACGAGGGGATCTTTAGTGCCTTCTCTACATGTCACCCACATCTTGCCAGAAGACAAATAGGTATGTCTGACTAATTTTCTCCTAAAAATTTAAGAACAGTTTTCACCAATGTACTATTGATACTTTCAAAATTTTACAGGCAGGGCTGGATATTTAGCTCAGTGGTTCCAGCGCCTGTCTTGCAAGTGCAAGGTCCTGAGTTCGATCCCCAGTAACCACATACAATGCTGGGCGTGTTGACTCACACCCACCAGCAACCAATACCACATACCACAGTGCCAGGTGTGGTGGCTCACGCCTGTAATCCCAGCACTTGGGAGGCAGAGACAGGAGGATTGCTGAGTTTGAGGTTTGTCTGGGCTACATAGTGAACTCAGGGCCAGCCTGAACTACAAAGTGAGACCCTGTCTCAAAAAAAAAAAAAAAATTACAGGCAATGAGCACAACTTTATATTAATAATAAATAAAAAAATTGTTGGGCATGTAATATGTGTTCCAACATGTACTTTAAAATGATGGTTTCATTAAGTGTGTCTAAAGTAATTAACCTTTGAGACTTAAACTGTCACCCTGTGAAATATATGCTCTTTTTATCTCCTAATAAATAAGATAACTTTGGTAGAAATAATCACTGTAACATAGCAAGAATTGTAAACTGAGAGACTTGACAGCAACAAACTTGATTTCTTTATAGATTAAGAGCAATTTTGGTTGACATGGGCTTTAATAAGAGTTGCTAACATCACTAACCCCTATGAATATGAGTCCTCATAGGGAGGACTGTGACGAGACAGACAGAGACAGAGACAGAGCTAGAGACAGCAAGAGAGAGTCAGAAAGTAAAAGAAAAGGATGAAGAATGAGTAGGAAGAAGTAGAAAAATAAATAAATCTGAAGTAAAATTCACCTGTATAACAGTCCTTTATTGTCATAATTAGTCACCAAAGTACAGAAACATACAAATCTCAATTAAGTAGAAGGAAATAAAAGACATTTGAGACTAATACTTGTTTCTTGAGACAGAACTACAGGAATGGAATGTTTAAATGGGTTTATGTTCAGTTGCTTTTAAAGGCAACATAGTAGACTCCAAACTCCAATCTCCAAGGGTAGAAAGTAAAATCCCCAAAAATTCAGAAACACAGATGGTATGAAAATAAGCAGAAACATAGGTGGAATTATCTGATGATATTTAAAGTAACTGAAGACTGAAATGTGGAACATGTTGGCAAATCTGTTATATCAACAGTCTCTCAGATAAAGGTTGCTAGCAGGACCCAGCTGCAGAGAAAGACTCCACACACTTGTATACACATTCACACAGGAGCGGGAATTCCATATTAACACTGAGCATCATTGAACAGGAGGAAAAGATTCCACCACGATTAAAAACAGCATGACTTTTGCAAGGGAAGATTATGTCTGATCATTCGATTAGAATTGCTACTTCAATCAAGAGAGGATTGTTAGTGTCTTATCTATATGTCAGCCGGGTGGCAAAAGATGGGGCAGATTTGCATGCATTCAATTCCCATCTTCCCAGAAGAGAAGCAAATGTTTGACTAATTTTCTAATCAAACAAACAAAAAGCAAACAATCTCATTAAAATAATCTATTGATTTTTTTTTTTTTTGAGACAGGGTCTTGCTTTGTAGTTCAGGCTGGCCCTCAGCTCACTATGTAGTCCAGGCAAACCTCAAACTCAGCAATCCTCCTGTCTCTGCCTCCCAAGTTCTGGGATTACAGGTGTGAGCCACCACACCCAGCACTGTGGTATGTGGTATTGATTGCTGGTGGGCGTGAGTCACCATGCCCAGCATTGTATATGGCTACCGGGATCGAACTCAGGACCTTGCCCTTGCGAGGCAGGCACCGGAACCACTGAGCTAAATCTCCAGCCCAATAATCTATTGATTTTAATACAAATTGCTATCTCTTCTTTCCTGGTCTTTGTTGAAGAAGTTGCTAAAACAGTTGTATGAAACAAGGAAAAGCCAACTTGCTAAAATACTTAGGACAGAGCATTTATATTTGAACAAATCTATCCAGATAATGGAAATATCTGGAAAGGATGATTAATCACAACAAAAATAACTAATCAGATCAGCTACTTAAATAATAAAGCCTATAAACAAACTGCTCTCAATTATAAATATTATCACACAAGAAGGGAGAACAGCAAAGGGTTTTCAGAGTGAAAAATAAAGATCAAAAGATCGAACCATAAGCAGTTAACATTGAGCAAGTGTAATATTGGGCTAATATATATGAAAACTTCTGATAAAAACCTATGTGTGGTGATAGTGGTAGATGGAACAGCAGTAAATATAAAAATCTCCAAAAATACATTTTTGAGGCTAGTTTTATTGCTTCATACTGAAATTGAAAGTGAACAAGCCTAAAATATTAGTGAACCTGAAAAATTTATCATAGACAATCACTTCATAGAAAAAAAAAAGAAATAAAAAATAAAAAGTTGAAACAATAAGCAGAGAAATACCTGAAGAAAATGTTCCTAAGCACAAAGTAGGTCTACTTTAATATAAAGGATATTATAGGGAAAAGTAAAAACAAAAAATAAAAAAAGGCATTTATATTACTCTGATATAAATTTTAAAAACTTTTTCAAAGTACCACCTTGTCATTACTGTACTGAAAGAAACAAAATATGAATATGCAGAACTTAAATATTTTCTAAATTTCCAGTACACCAAGTCATCACCATCAATGGAGTTTTCTTTTGAAGACAGAATGTCACTGAGAGATAGAAATGTATGTTTCAGAATAGCTAATCTAAATGCCATAATTTTCACAAGGTATAATAAAAATCTGACAAGGTTATAGTTCACTTCGATTTGTACATTTTATGAATTTGGACATGAGGTTTTCTTTAAATAATGGAGTATTGTGGTATAATAATTTGGATAGACATCAACTGTCACTGTAGCGTATTCAGCAGCATTCTGAACCCTTCAACATTATTATCTTCTTTGAGCATGGGAATTAACTAAGGATTGAAAGTTGGTCTTTACATTGAGCTACATACCCAGACTTCTTTTTTTTTTTTTTTTAAACACTCCCCTAGTTGCCAATGCAGGGTTCAAAATTAGGGTTCTCCTCCTGCAGCTCTGACTTTTTATATTAGATCTAATATTTAAATATAATTATTCCACCTTTTCCCACATATCATCTCATAAATGTGGCATGAAGTACATGTTGCTCTTCATTTTTGTTTCAAAATTTTTAAAAATTTCATACCTTTCATGCATTAGACTAGTTCTTCAGGCCATCATAAATACTCAAAACAGACAAGAGTCACAACATTACAGATTTTTTTCTGAACAAGAATAATTATTATTCAGTACATCGTGTATGTCTGGATCTAATGGAAATATTTTTCTACAAATAAGAAATATTTATTCAGCAATATCTGCTGCACAGTGTGCTTAGTAAACAATATAACTAATAAGGGTGATAAAAATAAGTATACATATATATATATATGTAATTTTATTGGTGTTTTGAATGAAGCAACTGGAGAAATATTTTGAAATTTAGCATCTAAAATAAATGGATATACCACTGGAAAAATGGAAGAGGAAAAGTCCCAGGGCATTATTTTACACTTGCAGAGGACATAATGAGATCTCTTATAATTAAATAACATATTTTAATTTTCTAGCTGAGCATATAGCAGCAGATGGAAATAAACTTGTTTTAACATTTAATAGGAAGACACTGCCAAGATGATCCTCCAAAGAGTAATTAAAATTAAATTTTGTAGAAACGTTAATATTTTGTCATCTATATAAACATCAGTTAAATGTTATAACTCTCCTGATGATTTAACTAATATATTTCATAGAAAAGAAAAACTTAAATGGGAATGGGTGGCTGTGGAGTAAAGATAACAATTCTTTTCAAAAATAATCAGAAAGCTATAAGGAAATAACATGGATGCAATAATGTATAAAAAAGGAAAAGTAGACTGAAAGAAAATATAAGTTCGATGTGAAGATATTAAGCTATATTATGTGACTTGGATTGACCCTACAAAGGGGATCGTTCAAAACCAACAACAGTTATTTAATTTATTTGATATTCAGTAAATTAAATTTAATATTCTAACAAGTGGCCTCACTCCATTCCACTTTGAGTGTGAATAAGTATTTCATAAATTAGGCAGAAGGATTTTTCTGAAGGAACTAGGTCAATTAAAAGTTAGAAGAGCCAGAAGTCCAGATGGCGTCAAATTCACCCAACTAAATTTAACTACCCTGGGTTTGGCTCCTTGTCATGATTCAGTTTTTCATGTGCTATATGTGAAAATCTGGGAAACAGGAAAATTGCCAGAAATTTGCTCCATCAGTGGGAGATGACTCCATTCTCTTTACAGACTTAAATAAGATACATACATTCCTTTCCCTACATATTTTAAAAGACTCGTGGTATAAGAACAGATTTGACAACTGAGGATCAAAACTAATTCAATTTTTCATGAATTAGTAACTCAGATGACCATACAAAGGCAGCGTAAGAGTTTATTTTATTGTAAAAGTCTACAAAATGTAAAAGTTTAGTAAGGTCCAGGGATTAATACAGAATCTGCTGGTTTAAAAGAAAATAACAAACACAAATAGTTAAGAGCTGATTCAAACCATCCAGCCAGTTAAGCTCAGAAATATAAAACTGAACACAGAAAACAGGATAAAGAGTTAAGACAAGAACATTACATCTTAGGAAAAATGTTTCTTGGGTAGAATACACTAGAATACACTAAGTTAGTTAACAAGACCTCTATACATCTGGGCTGCACTTAAGGAATTCAATACAAAATAACCAGTTACTGAGTTGCTGATCTTCTTCCAGGGATGAACTAACTACAAAGCCTAAATCCCAGGTGGTTATTCAAAGCCCACAAACCACCTGTGAGATATGATGCCTAGAAAACTGAAACAGGTACAGAGCTCTGTTTATCCACTGAGACTGAAACAAAGAAAGTACTCTGGACTTTGCGGTCCTTCTGCATAACCAATGAGGAATATTTGTCACTTCTGTATTTCCAGTAAACATTACCCCTTTAACCTCCATCTGTATGTGATTTCTCTTTTCAACCATGAGACAACTAGATCAGGCTCATGAGGTTCATATAGAGTACCATGTAACTAGCAAGTGGTTATCTCATGGAGGAGAAACACTATGTCTTAAAAATTATTTTTAAAATTTAAAACATAGAAATATGACCAGAGTGTTAATTTTATAATCCTCTAACTCTGTGGCTCACTTTATAACACTTGAATAAACTACTTTTTTTACTTGGATGCTTAATTTTCTATGTTATAAAAACATCATACTTAAAGCCAGGTGTAGTGGCACTTAGCTGTTATCTGAGCATTTGGGAGGCTGAGGCAGGAGGATTGTCACATGATTGTGGGGAGCCTGGGCAATATACTGAGTTCAAGGCCGGCCTGAACTACGGAGACCTTGGCTCAACAAACAAACAAACAAAACAAACAAACAAAGAGGAACAACATAAAACAACCTTCACAGACTGTAAAAATTCAACTGTCTTTATTTCAAAGTCTATGCTTTAAGTTATAGAACTCTGTGGAGAAAATGCATAGATTATGAGTATGTCCTTATGGTCCATCCATTTGTGTATAAATGATTCAAAATTTTCATTTTTAAGGCAGAGTAATACTCTGATTTATATTAAAAAAATATCCACTCTAGAGTTGCTCGGCATTTGGGTTGTTTCTAAGATTAAGCTATCACAAGTTGGTATACCCATAAGTGAAATGAATAGGCCACAGATGTGTAGCCGTCATGTCTTTTCGCTGGTATGAGAAACTGAAGATTTAAAGGAGTTCTAGAATATACGATAGATATAGTGAAATAGTAAATATTCAAAGGGATATGGATTTAGGGGTAATAAATGAGGAAAAAGAAAAAAATGTCATGGTTAAAAAAGGAAACAAAGTTCATGTATAGGGGCAGGGGGTGTAGGTTGGGTAGGGAAGGGCAAAACATGAAAATTAAGTCATGTAATATACTAGTACACATTCTCAGTGTTGGGTGTGATCGTGATGTGTACATTTAATGTACCAATAAAGGTTGAAATTTAAAAATGCATACATTCAATTTCTCATTATTAAACACAGTGCTTGGCAGTTTATAGCTTCTCATGTACTGGGAGTTCTTCCATGCCATAATATCATCTGCTTTTACTTGTAAGAGCAAAAAAATAATTGGCCTTTGAAAATGTTCAACTGATACCATATGCAAATAATGAAGAGTATAATCTACCTTAAGGTTACATTTCATTTCTCATTGAGAACTGTCAATAACCTTGTAAGGTAAAATAATCATTTATCATTGTTCTACAGCTGATAAAGTTGTAAGTGGGATCACAAAATGAACTTTAGATGCTACGTGTGTGTGTGTGTGTGTGTGTGTGTGTGTTTTATGTAGCAACAAGTGACTTCTCCAAGCTCTCTCAGGCCCAGGGCACAAACACCTGCCCCATCTATTCTCAAACCAGAAGAATGGATTGAGTATGCAGATGCCAGCACCAGGAAGCCTCATGGAGGTCTGCGTTCTCTCTCCCTGCTCCTTAGCTGTCAGAGACCTTTGCACACATGCACATGTTAACATGGTGATTTGAGGAAAGTGGGCCTTTCTATCTCCTTAGAACTAGCTTTGAATAAACCCGCTTTCCTTCTTTTTGCTAAAATAAAAGGTCTTCTTTGATGTGATCACCTGGGAGCCAATGAACCTGAACCCAAATGGCTTGGAGCAAGACTGAAACATAGTTTAATATACCTTTCAGTCTGTAACAGTTAATAAATTGGTGCTACGCAGGAGAGTCTTTTGTGAAGCAAAAGTAGCCTTTAATCATCTTGCAAGAGCATTATGCACATTAAAGGAGGTACAGAGAAGGTTGTGAGGTGGCTTTTGGGCAGGGAAGGTACATGTAAATTTAAGTAAATCAGCTTGGAGGGAACTCAGTCTGATCAAGAGTATGCTCGTGGGTCAAAAGGGTAGGGATCAAAAGAGTTTTAGAACAACTAATACTTATGATTTTAATATTTATTTGTATTATGATCTAATGAAAATACATATTCATAAGTGAAATAAATAGGTCACAGATGTGTATGTACCATATCTTTTGTCTGGTATGAGAAACTGAAAAAGGAAATGAGCTCTAAAATTATGTAGATATTGTGAAACAAAATATTCAAAGGGAAAAGGGGCTAGCGGTATGTTAAGAAGGGAAATAAAACATTTGATAGTTAAAAAAAAGAAAACAAAGCCTACGCATATGGGGGAGGGGGTAAGGAGGGCAGTGGAATGGGAAAAAATGAGAATTAAGTTGTGTCATGTACAGGTACAAATTCTCAGTGTTGACTGTGATCCTAAGGTGTATAGAAGATGTACCAATAAAATCAATTAAAAAGAGAAATTATATAAAACAAAAGTATGAAAATACATACTGTCTCTTCATGGTGATGGTATTATTTGTTGAATTAAAAACAGAACTATGTCTAGGGGTGCAGGGTTCGATTTTAGGAAAACTACCTAACCTTGACCTAAAACCAAGTGGGCATCATGGTCAGGGTGGTGGTGTACACCTATAATCCCAGCACTCTGGAGGCTGAGGCAAGGATCACAGGGAGCTCAAAGCCAGCCAGAATGTGAAGTCATGCCCCAGAAAATAAAACAAAACCCCAAACCAAGTAGGCACCATGATAAACTTCTCTGTAGTCCAGTTGAGTATATCTTTTATGCGTTGTTTGTGCTACAGATAATCTTTTTCTCGAAAACATAATGAAGGTTTATGTATGGCAGTTGCATTTACAAGAATAAAACAGCCAGTTTAGAATAAATAGTCTGCATAAATATTGTGTCTGAACGGAGGGTGGAGTAAGTGTACAATAAATAGAAAATGTATACATGTACCAAAGCATTGCATGTTATTCAATTAATATGTACTCTTGTGTTTTTGTCTTTTTGTAGTTCAAGGTGGTCCTGAGCTCACTACATAGCCCAGGTAAGCCTCGAACTCAGCAGTCCTCCTGCCTCTGCCTCCTGAGTGCTGGAATTACCGGCATGAGTCACCACACCCAGCATTGTGATATGTGGTACTGATCGATGGTGGCCCAGTATTGTTGTATGTGGTTATCTGGAATCGAATCAGGGACCTTGCGCTTGCTAGGCAGGTGCTGAAACCACGGAGCTAAGCCTCTGGCCCTGGAGAAGACATTTAACTGAAGTGTGGTATTGTAGTTCTGACTTACCCATGTCTTGCCATTTCCTACTTTATACAATGGTCTAATGTAAATTGAGGGGAATTGGTGGTTCCTATCCCATCGTGATGACCGGGGCCTGTGGAGAGACACTGGCTGAGATCTCTTGGAGAACTTGCTTACAGAAGCTCAAAGACATGTTGACCTCTGAGCTGTAGCCCTAGAAACTCAAATTGGCTATCAGACATCTTAGGCAAAGTGAGGAGCGTGTGTTCTCTCTCTCTCTCTCTCTCTCTCTCTCTCTCTCTCTCTCTCTCTCTCTCTCTCTCTCTCTGTCTCTCAACTTCTCCATAGCTCGCAGTCCACTGACTAGGTAAAGACTACAGTGAAGCATCCTACTGGCTTCATCTAACAGTCAAAGAAACATTATCTTTCCTGTTACTTATCTTATTTACAAAAGGCTAGTAATTTTTACTTTTCAAGGCAGTAAAGGTTGAAGTCTGTTCTTCAGTAGGGGAAAGTTTGGCATTTGAAAATTCCAAATACTAAGTTTGGGTCTGTCAGCCATTAACTGAAATACTCCAGTTCCACATCTGCCTATGCACAGCCACTTGGGTTGACCTTTCTGTTCCCTTTGTTCCATTCAGGCCCCAGGCACATGTTACTATGTTCCCTTGATTTTCATTAGAAAGAACTGCAAAAGGATCTACTCAGAAGCTGGAGAGTGAGCTGACGCATAATTCTCCAAAAGTACAGAGCTTAGTTCTTTTTTTCTGTCAGAATGACATTTCCCAAGGTCCAGGAAGACCACTGGAGATGGGTGCAAAGATGAACAGGGATGGGTCCTCCTTGAGCTTTTAGGAAATATGACTCACTAAAGATGGCTAGAGATGAAAGACTATGTAGGAGAAAAGCCCAAATGAGACTTTGATCCCAGAGAGCACAGAAGGACAGTATGCTGAGGTGGCTATTCAAGTAGGAATTAAAGTTACTGATAGATATTACCACAAAAACTGGGTTGGGTAGGGAAATGCGAAAAATGAGAAAGCTAAATAATGTACAGGAAAAAAAAAACAGTGTAGGAGTAGAAGAGACATATTATCCTTTAGATTAGACAAAGATGGGAAAGAGGTAAAGGAAAGAAAATATATCTTGCAAAAGAATCTTATTTCCTGACTGACTCATCAAGAAAATTACTCCGCAGTGGGTACTGGGGAAATTCTTTTCAGGTTCTTGGTGTCTTGAACAAAGAATTGAGGGATGTGTATTTATTGAGAGTTGGAAAAAATATGCAGTACATAGTGAGATCAGGCTGGTGGACGGATTCACTGCAGCCATGTGAGTGTAAGAAAGGCTTCTTTTGTGGGAACTAAATTCCTAGACTGAGTTGCCCTTACCCATATACGGGGTTGGGACCATTAGCCAATCAAAATAGTATGCAGCCTGGGTCTCCATGACTTTGATGTATTCTGCCTGATTTGATTAGTTTGCCCCACTCCTTGTCTAGTCATAAGGAAGTACTTCTAGAAAGTTCCCAGGTCCTCAGAACCTGGTAACAGTTACATTGTTAGGTCTAAAAAGATTGAGTTGTTTGGAATGAATGTATAATCAAACTCAGAAAAAAATTCTAAACAGATGCAAAAATGCACAAAGAAAGACATTACAACAAAGAGATAATAAGAAAATTGTAATAGAATCAATAGAATTTATAAAAATATAAACTTGATTCTTAGGCATGGATAACAGAAATAAAAATTGATACATAGGAATGTATCAAAATTTAAAAATCCTGGGCCGGAGATTTAGCTCAGTGGTTATGGCACCTGCCTCGCAGGCGCAAGGTCCCGAGTTCCGTCCCCGGTAACCACATACAATGCTTGGCGTGATGATTCATGCCCACCAGCCATCAATACCACATATCACAGTGCCGGGCATGTGGCTCATGCCTGTAATCCCAGCACTCAGGAGGCAGACAGGTGGATTGCTGAGTTCGAGCCTTGCCTGGGCTATATAGTGAGCTCAGGGCCAGCCTGAACTGCAAAGCGAGACCCTGTCTCAATCAATCAATCAATCAATCAATCAATCAATAAATATAAATAAATATCCTGTGCAACAAGTAACACAATTAGCAAATATAAAAGTTGGCTTGTGGAATCAGAGAAAATGGTTGCCAATCATTAAAAGCAGCAATATCTAGAATATACAAATAACTCTAATATCTCAATACAATCATTTTAAAAAGCAATCTATACCAAAAAAGATTAACCAATTTTAAAATAGGCAAGGGACTTGAAATGACTTTTCTCTTGAGATCTATAAAAAGCCATGAGGCACTTAAAAGATATTAAAAATCATCAATAATCAACATAATGGAAAGTCAAAACTGTGATGTTATCAGCTAAAATTCACTAGCACTGCCACACATTGGAGCAATAATAAGCAAATCAAAGGTAAAAAAGACTACAAATTTACAAATTGTAAATGCATATGTTCCAGACCACTGTTTTCAGAGAAGCATCCTATATGTTTTCTATAACTACAAAAAATAATCAAGAGTTGGGGCAGGAGATTTGGCTCAGTGGTTCCAACACCTGCCTACCAAGTGGAAGGTCCCTGGTTCAATCCCCAGTAACCACATACAACAATATTGGGCATGGTGACTCATGCCCACCAGCAATCAGTACCACATATCACAGTATCAGGTTTAGGCCTATAATCCCAGCACTCGGGAGGCAGAGGCGGGAGGATTGCTGAGTTCGAGGCTTGCCTGGGCTACATAGTGAGCTCAGAGCCAGCCTGAACTACAAAGTAAGACCCAGTCTCAAAAAAAAAAAAAAATCAAAGAAGAAATTTTCAAATTCCTGAACTCATTATTTAAGGATTTTATTTAAAAATCTCTTATGTTTTATTGTCCTTTACAATATACAATAGTATAAATGAGGCAAGAATGTTTTCACTACAATAAGAAATTACTTTCACAGAAATATTTGAGGAAAGTCCATTTTTAATTTACTAGGTTATATAGGAAGTTACTGTATTTCTGTCACACAAAAATTATTTTCACGGTGGCAAATATATTTTGTCTAATACAAAAATAATACTAACACATTAAAATAAAATACTTAGATGTATTTATTAAAATAAAATTCAAATGTCAAAATAAATCTTAAAAATAAAAATGAAATATATACTTATAGTGTGAATCATATTTTCATTTTATC
Source organism: Thryonomys swinderianus (assembly GCA_004025085.1). Lineage (NCBI taxonomy): Eukaryota > Metazoa > Chordata > Mammalia > Rodentia > Thryonomyidae > Thryonomys > Thryonomys swinderianus. The sequence continues at coordinate 20,540 of PVIC010015867.1, forward strand.
TGAGAGCCACATTGTAGAAAGATGTCCACAGGAACCCCACTCAAGACACAGCGTAGAATATAGTGACCAACCTCGAAGTTTCTACAGGTCTGTGTATCCCTATTTAATATAAAATTGTTATTTTGTTTTGTTTCATTGTGCTTTTTTTTAGTGGGCTGAACCTCACTTTTGCTTAATAGTTATTTTCTTGTTTCCTTTAAATAAAACTATTGTTAAAACTGAACCCAAATGCCCATCAACTGGAGATTGGGTAAAGAAGATGTGGTTATTCTATAAAATTGAGTATTTTACTCTAGCTTAAAGAATAATAAGTTTGAGTCATTTATACTCAGATGAACGTACTTTCAGGGCATACTCATAAGTAAAATAAATAGGTCACAGATGTGTAAATATCATATCTGTTCTCTGTTATAAGAAACTGAAGATGGTAATGAGTTCTAGAATTTATGATGATATTATGAAATAGAAAAAAAGGAAAATGTGGTGGAGGGGTGAGTAATAATGGGTAAAGAAAAATGTGATGGTAATAAAAAAGGGAAACAAAACTTGTGTATTTAGGGGTGGGGAGTTGTGGGGTGGGTAGGGGAATGGGGAAAAATGAGAATTAAACTGTCATATACTGGTACAATTTCCCAATATTGAGTGTGATCATGATGTGTACATACAATGACTTTTTAAAATTGAATTATTTATTGGTACATTTTATATGTATCTCACAATCACACTCAACATTGGGGAATTTGTACATATGATATGTTAGTTCTCATTTTTTACTCATCACTACCCACCCTGCAACCCCCACCCCTGTATACATGTGCTTTCTTTTTCTTTTTAAATCTCAGTGATTAAATCTCAAAGAGGTCCTTTGCACTGTTAATTTTCATGTTTATAGAAAATGTCATATCATAAAGCATATAAGCTTTCTGAGAACATTAACCTTTGACCAGGACTATAATTCAAGTGTTGGTTAACTGGTATTTTCAGAACTAACTTGTATTTGCATATGCCTAGAAATTCTACATTGGACAAAATTGCTCCTGAAATAAATATATTAAAAACTGAGGACAGTGCCTGCCATTTGATTACTTATTAAATGAGCTCCAAAAACCCTCAGTTGTGGCCAAATTAATTCACTATCATTAATATGTTATATTTAGTTACCAAAATTTTCTCCCACTATTACTAGTGAGTCTTATCCCCCCCCCCAGGTCACTAACTCATTTACAGAATATTCATGAAACATTCCTCTTTGAGAGACATCAGCTTCTCAGTCAAGCGTGCGTATGCTCATAGTCTCACAAGATCAGTATCATTTATCCGGCATAACTTCCTTTTTCACTCACTCCCAATCCACAAATTAAAAATTAATCAATGCACCTGGCATGGTGGCTCACGCCTGTAATTTCAGCACTCGGGAGGCAGAGACAGGAGGATTGCTGAGTTCGATTGCCTAGGCTACATAGTGTGCTCAGGTCCAGTCTGAACTACAAAGCTAGACTCTGTCTCAAAAAATAATAATAATAATAATACATTAGTCATAATGTACTAGAAAGTAACAGTTGATTCCCAATACAATGCAAGTTATAAATAAATATGTTTAATTCCTGAATTATGCTGAAGAGTTTTAGAATTAAAAGAATAGCCATGCCCTTTACATCACCTTATTTCTTTATAAACTTTTTAATGGTAAAGCTTGATATGAACCTTGATAACTTTCACTTCAAAAAAGATTTTTCCAGTTCCTTTGTACTTCCTTTCTGATTCACAGCTAGACTCGGATTTCTACCAACATTGCTAATCACCTAGAACAGCAAGCAGACTCTCATCTGGTTGCATTATAAATTCCTATAATATGAAAGGTTGGACATTAATTTTAATATTGATTATTGGGAAATAATTCATAGAAGTCATAGCTTTTACACTTTGCCTTGAAAATTGACAAGATTTTCATATCTGAGAAATGTGAAAAAAATTCAAGGCTAAGAGAAAGATTTGGGTAAAGCCAAAGATAAATGATGGAATAAATAATAACCCCGGGTGACTGAAAATCAAAATGTGACAAAGTACTAGCAAAATTTGAGAAGTAATTAAGAAGAATATATTGAAAGTTGCAGATCTAGAAGCAAAAAGAATAGAAATAAAATTAAAATTATCACATTTGTTTGAAGGGCTTACTGAATATAGTGTTAATAATAGTTTGATCACAGTATTTTGAAAATTAAATGAACCCCCCAAATTTTAATTTTATATTTGATTTATATGGAATAAAGTCTGATTTATGACTGGGAAAGTTGATTTCATAAAAGTCTTGTAAAATTCAAACAAACACATCTTCACTATGCAGAAGTTAATTTGTTTTTTAGGTTACCTAACAGCCACAACTTCTGTACTGCTGAATGTATACAGAAGATAAATAGGAAAGATAGAGGGAGAGACAGAAACAGAGAGAGATAGAGACATAAATTAAGACTACAAAGAGGAAAGGAATAAAACAAATACAAAATCAATTACCAAAATGCAAAAATGTAGAAACATTGAAGTCCAACTATATAGATGCTGCCAGTGAAATGAGTAATGGCACTATTTATAGTAACAAATATGATCAACATTGCTTAAATATTTCTTGTCACTAAATTGAACAAAATATTTCAAATGAAGATGGCACAGACAAATTCACGATATTGGTACATTTCCAAGGTCATGTTGTAGGTGAAGACACTTTATTACTCAAAGTATTTCCATCTTTAAGTAAATAATCACATGTGAGGTGGTTCCAAGTTTTAACAGAAAATAATATTTTATGAGTAAAAACTGCAAAAATGAATATTTTGATAGTTATAATAATTCCAATGTAGATGAAAATTAGTTATATTTGGAGACTGTGCAGAAGGGAATGTATAGTGAGTTAAAATAAATTTTGGAATGGCATCAAAACATGAAGTTAAGTCAATATATAGAATTTCTAACAATGTATTCATACGATCCCCAGAGATATTTGGGGAGAAAGACACTTTATATTTCACAGTGGTCTCCTAAATATATCTACTCCACTCTGGACTGCTGAGAAGAACCAAGCCGTGTTTCTTAAGCATTCCTTGTGCTTCAGATATGGATCCATTTATATCATAAATCATCCCCGCTTCTTGAAACAGAAAATGAAATCGACCTCAAGATGTATTCTTGGTGCTTTTTCCTGAACTTCTTTTTGAACTCTCCTTACCATTCTGTTTTTTTCCAAGGAAAAAGATACAAATGTTTTGAAAAGAAGTCAAGATAAAATTTCTAAGTGAAAGCTCTGAAATACTGAGCTCATCTTAAATCTTATTCTGATTCATCATGTAGCAGGAGGCAGGTAAGGACATTACTGATTATAATTTTGGAAATGTCACATCATATGAGCTGGGCTATTTCATAATTTCTAACATTTAATTGGAAATCTTCACCAACTTGTAGTTATGATAACCTATGAGAAATAGGTCTCATTACCCAAGCAAAATTGTCACTCTATTCAAGCTGTATTTAAGTATGTATTTAACAATATATCATCTCAATGATTACTGCTAATGTTATCAGCTGTAATTTCTACATCCTATGAGAAATTTTTAATTTTTTAAATACGCTCAACATATCCTCCCACTTTAAGGTGAGAACTATAATTACAAGTAATTTACAGCAATTTAAATAGAAAAGAAAGTAGAATTTGTTGGATCTATTTGCCTACACTATTATTTAAAATGATGAAAACAATTGGGTAATTAAGCACAAGGAATTGATAAGCTCTTGTCTCTTCTTGCAGAGAAGCTAACGAATTCTCAGGCAAATCAGACTGACAATTCCAGAATTTATGTCAACTGAATATGTAAAATTAAAGTAAAAGAAATGAGTGGCATAGATCAAGTAAAATCAAAGCAAGCAAAGCAAGAAGTATTCAGAGCAGGGAGCAGTGGGTAGATAAATGAAAGTGATAAAAGAGATAAAATGAAATGCATAAAAACATTTAGAACAATGTATGTTTCTCATTAAGTATGGAAGGCAAACTCGGCAGACAATGTGACGTATATTTGAACAGTAATACTTGCAGGGTAGAGTAGAAGGGATCTGTCCAGGCCTGTGTATGCATATTTCTTACAGGAATACCATTCTGGCACTAGCTCCTAAGAAGGACTACATAAATTTGAAGTAGTCTATTTTCGTCCTATCCATTATTTTATCTCATAGCAATTTTAGACATAGGTATTTGATAGCTCTTTTTATGCAATAAGTGGAAAAGCAAAATTCTCACACAGATTCATGTGATACCTATGTCCTGTAACTGCTTCAACTCTGGGCTTCTCTGGTGAAAATTGATGAGTTAGGCAGGTTATATTATCAAACTCATAGAAAATATATCTAAGTACTTCAATTTTTTATGGCCTTCTCTCAACCAAATGCAATTTTACAAAATAAAATATAGCTGGAAGCTACATGAAGAACATGCAAGATCATAAGGGAAGTCAGCTGTTTCTTGTTTTTCTAATTTATTTAATAAACTATAATGGATGACTTGCACTGTGCAAGACTTTTTGAGATTTGTCAAGAATAAAGATCTAGTTCTTTACCAAAGGAGTAAATCAATCTTTTATTTGAGGGGCTATAGACTAAAATATTTCCCACTCTGTATGGGAAACACACTCTGTGTGTTGTCTCTTCACTCTCTTGGTGTTTCTTTGCTGCACAAAAGCTTTTTAATAAAATGAGATCTCAGCTGTTGACTTTCAACACTATCTCCCACGCAGTTTGGGTTCTGTTCATGAAGCCTTTGTCTGCCTCGATCTCCCCCAAGAGCTCTGTGTATCCTCTCTTTCAGCAGATTGTTTCTGTTTGAATAGGCAGATCTTTTGACTTTAGTCTAGTTTGTTTTATATATAAAATATACATATATATAAAATTATATAATTATTTTAGTTCTATATATATTTTATATATACATATATTTATTTGTGTGAATATATATGCATATACATACATATACATATATACATATGTATGTATATATATATATGTATGTATATAAAATGGGGTACTACTAAGCCATAAAGTAAATTTGAAGTCTTTATTACTAAATGTACATGACTTGAGACTAGACTCTTTGGTGAAATAAATATCTATGTATGTGTAAATATCACATTGTCTCTCTAGCACGAGAAACTGGAAGTGTAAATAAGGGCCAAAATGTGTAACAGATAATATAAAATAGGAGGAAACTGTTCAAAAGAAAGGGGGAACTGTGAAGGGTTAAGAGTAAAGAAAAATGATAAAAAAAGAAAAAATAGAAACCTTTGAAAATAATGGGGGAAGGGAGGAAAAAAGAAAAGAAGGAAAAAGAATGGGAGAAAAGAAGGAATCAAGTTGTATCATGAACAAAAATTCATCTCAATGAATGTGATCATTATATGTATTTAAATTGTCTCAATAAAATTAATTAAAAACCTTTGCTTTTCAATGGACAATAAACTATAGACAAATGATTTGCTGAGGAAACTGAATAAAATAATAGATATAAAAGAAAGATAAATTAATAGTAAACAAATAAATTTTCCTTTTTTTTTTTTTTTTTTTTTTTTTTTTTTTTTTTTTTTTTAGTATGAAGAATTGAACTCAGGCCCTTGTGTGTCCAAGGTTGGTGTGGTACCACTTGAGCTAAATCCCCAGCCCCAAGAAATCAAATTTTTAAAAACTAAATTACATTTAAGACATTAGATAATTATTAATCTTACAGTAACTGATCATAAGAAAAAAATGCTGGAAGGGACCAAGGAGTACAGAAAACAGAAACTTCAACACATCAGTCCCCATTTATACTAGGGAGAAAAACTCAGGGGAAGATAGTGAGGATCAGAAGAGGCTATTGATATCAAGCTATCTGTAATAGTTAAATTGGGATAATGTCTACCCAGAGTTAGTATTACTTGTGCCATATTTAGGGAAAGGATATAATGGAAAGTTGTCATATTAATGCATCATACCAGTGAAATTTAACACCACAAGATTTTATTAAGACCCTCAGAATATAGCATGATTTAAGAATTTGGTACAACATAAACTGACTAGCGAGTAGTGATACAACTATTAAATGTGATCTTCAATTGTTTTAGAAAGATAAATTTATGCCGAGGCAGGAGGATTTCTGGGAGTTCAAGGCCATCCTGGTCTACAAAGTGAGTTCAAAGCCAGCCTGAACTACATAGGGAAATCCTATCCAAAAGTTTAATCCCATGTCAAAAAAGTTAAAAAGGAAAGAAAAGCAAAAGATAAATTTAGAGTGGACATTGGAAAATTTTAATATCAAACTCTGAAATATAAGTTATTTTCTGGATTGATTGTTATATGAACTGGTTTAAAAGTTGGTAAAGAACACTATGGATAAGATTCAGAAGAGATCTAAAAAGTCCTTTATGATTTTCATGTCCAAATGGGAGAATTTTATCCAATTTACTAGACAGTCATCTATCTCAGCTCTGCTTTGTCCTGAAGACCAAGGAAACCAATGTTTTCCAGTCTCCTCTGTTGACCAGTGGTCATATGGCAGCTATTTTCACAAGGTTATGGGAACTTCTCATGTCATAATACTCCAAAATTAATCTCAACTAGACACTAACACAACTGAAGATGGCAGAGTTATCATCGGAGTGGAGTCACGAATGGCCAAGTGATTTATCCCATCAGGCAACAGCTACAGTTTAGGAGGCTGAACACTGAGTGTCAAAAGGGTTTAACTGATATTATTATTGAAACTTAGGTGTTTCTATGTTGTAGTTGCTCATGTAACCTTATTTGTAAGGACAGAAGTCCTTACAATCTGAGATAGATTTAAGTACTCACTTCACCTTTGAGGGGAGCAAGGGAGGGCACTGAGGAGTTAGATTACTTCACCAGTGCTTTACTAATGTATGGTAGGTTCAGAATTAAGCCAGCATTCAGTTTGGCTACCGATCTTGTTCTCCTCAGTGAAACTCTATGACACACAGTCATTGAATTTGAAAAAAGATTAAGGTGTTATTGACCCTTGAAGATTTCATTTCAAAGCAGTAATGAGGATAAGTTGCAAACGTAGACAGAAGACATGGAAATGATCATTATAAACTCTTTTACTGAATCTTCACCTAAAAGATATAATTTTGAATAATTCTTACAATCTCAGCAGTATAAAACTTAAGGGTTGCAGATGACTTGAGATCTCTGAAACTCAAGACCCATGTCATTTGTTTATAACAAAACATGAATATGTTCCCTGGATGTAAATTGTAAAATAATTTTTAGGCACACACTGAACACCAATTTAAGCATTCTTGTGTGTTCAGGACAAGTAAATAAAACAGGAAGTATAAAATACACACACACACATAAAACTGTTATTTTATTTTATTTTTTTGGGGGTAGTGGTTTGTTTTTTATTATGCTAAATAGATTTAAAATATCTCGCCTTTCAAAAAGCAGTAGCAAGAGCAGCAGGTCCAAGATCTTCTTTAGAAAAGCAGAATACGTAACTTTTTCAAATCTCATGACACCAAGAAAATCAGCTTTATTTACACCTCTCCCAGACTCTAATGTTCCCAAAAGTTATTCCAAGTTCCATCACTCATCTGAAACCTTCAAAGAGCCCCCTGCTGGTCACAAATGTCCTTGCGTCCAATATCTTGATAGAAATAAAAGCCATTAACACAAAGTCCTCATCTCTGTTTCTTAAATTGTCTACAACAGGTGTCAGGCATCCCTCAGCTCTGCTGCTTCAGGGGAAATGGCGATGTCACTTTATCTGATGCTTTATCCATGAGATCCAAGTCCCTGTCTCCTATTCACAGTTTTCTCTCTCTTGAAGTGTTGTGTCTTCTCTCATTCTTTAAACTTTCTTACTTCTTAGGAAAGTCACATTCAAAAATCACGTTGGACTATGATTTTCTAAACATGGAACATATTTGCTTTCATGCGTGCCATGGCTTTCCCTGTGTTCCTTCCCTTGCCTGAAATCTCTATTCCTTATTTGTACCTGTTTTACTCACACTTGCAATGTAAGATTTGTGACCTGAACTCCTTAGTGAAATCTTTACTGGTTTCTGCTTGCAGTATTATTTATCTTTATTATGTCTTCTTGCTACAAATGATTGATGTCTCTTCATGCTACATGCATTAAAAATAGCTCACCTGTCACATGTTGGTTTCCTTTATAAACTGAATGCAGAATTCTCATGAAAGGATAATCAGTCCTGGGCACACAGGCCAGTACAAAAATGTTCAATATCTATTTGAATAATTGAATGAATGAAGGTACTATCCACAGGCAGAAAGAAAAGAAAGTAAACATTTTTATTTGTATTTTTTTGAGATAGGGTCTTGCTTTATAGTTCAGGCTGGCCCTGAGCTCACTATGTATCCCAGGCAACCCTTGAATTCAGCAATCCTCCTGCCTCTGCCTCCCAAGTGCTGGGATTACAGGTGCAAGCCAACACAGCCAATGTTGTGGTATGTGGTATTGATTGCTGGTGGGCATGAGTGACCATGCCTGGTATTGTTGTATGTGATTACTGGGAGATCAAACCAGGGACCTTACACTTGCCAGGCAAGTGCCAGAACCACTGAGCTAAATCTCTGGCCCTGTATTGCTAATAAATTAAACATGAGAAGATACGCTTAAAATGACTATTAAACTGAACTGTAAAGCTAGCCTAAACTACCCTATCATGCAATATCTCATTTTCATGGCTACCCAAGAGTCTCTTTTCCTCATTTCCTACTCAAACCTCATTCATATTTTAATTTAACACCATATAACTTGCATACTAGTTTAGACATTTAATGAGAACTCTCATGGCCTGAAATTTTCATTTCTAAAATGAATTTAACTCCATCTCAACATTTTGATGTTCTAATTTCCCTTTGCTTCTTAGAGGAATTTGGCTAGGGAAAACAATTTATCTCAAGTGTTTATGTCCTCAGGTTCTTATAAAGTTGTTTACAAATCGGCAAAAGCCATGTAACCCAATCTCTCAACCTGCTTCTGGCTCGAGCCAGTGCTGAACATATATATCGGAGAGTAGGTAAATGTTTTAATTACTTTAACAGGCCACAGTATTTTTCACTTACATGAAATGTGACGACTAATTGTAGACCAAATCTTTGGCAGAAAGGTTTTGTCTACGTAATCCTTGGATTATGGGGTTGGCACCCTCTCCTGGCTGCTCTCTCTTCCTTGAAATAATTACATCAGACATGAAGAATTATCGTATTCTCTTCTTCATATGATTAGATGAACACCTTTAATTAATTGATCTCATTGAGCGAGTTAAAGCTCAATAACAGGGAAATATGATGCTTTTTAAAAATGAACATGTGATGATTAAAATAAATTTTCACTGGCTTTCATTATTATAACCCTGTTTTGGCTTGTTCATCTCAGGCATCCTTGTATGTGCCTGAATCAAGGGTGAACTTCGAGTTTCAACTGTGAGGACCTAAACCCGGACCACTTGGCTTCCTGCCTTTTCCCTGAACCTGGAACCTTCTGCTCTAACCCACCCTGCTCTGCCCCTGGCTCAGAGTGTGCCCTGCCTCTCCGGCTGCTCTTCGACCTTCCACACGCCCCATTTTGGGTCTTCATGCAGATTGTGCATCGCTGGGCCACAGCTTTATCCTATGAATTTTGCTTTTAGCTTTTCTATTACTTCTATTAGAGAAAAAGCTTCTTCATACGTACTGCATCCTATTTATCTGTGTATACCTGATAATTAGTCCTGGGATAATTACTTAGTATTATTCTGGAACTGAATCAGTAATCAGGCTTAGGAAATAGAAAATAGAATTTAAAAATAAAAAATCTATGGGTCATTGTTTAAACTCTGCTCTTTGGGACATGCTTGGTTTTTATGTGGGTGAGGTCTCTCATTTTGGTTTGGATTTTTTTAAGTCAGGATAAAGTTAAATTTCAGAATTACTGAACTTTTTAATTCATTTTCATTGTTTCATTTTTCAGAAAGAGTCTCACTCTCTAGTTCAAGCTAACTTCGAACTTACTATGACCCAAGAACTCCTAGAAATTCTCCTGCCTCAGCTTCACAAGGGCTGGGATTGTAGGAATGTGCCACTACGTCTGGAAATTACTGATTTTTTTTTTTTTTTTTTTTGAGACAGGGTCTAGCTTTGTAGTTCAGGCTGGCTCTGAGCTCACTATGTAGCCCAGGCAAGCTGCCGCGAACTCAACAATCCTCCTGTCTCTGCCTCCCGAGTGCTGGGATTACAGGCGTGAGCCACCAAGTCCAGCACTGTGGTATGTGGTATTGATTGCTGGTGGGCGTGAGTCTCCACGCCCAACATTGTATATGGTTAACGGGGATCAAACTCAGGACCTTGCGCTTGCGAAACAGGTGCCGGAACCACTGGGCTAAATATCCGGCCCCTGATTACTTAATGTAGAAGATATAATATGTAAAACTAAGGAGTGACTTGAAATTGTTCATATTTTATTGAGCCAAGGAGCAGACTGCTTAGGCACATAACCCTAACACAGAGTGTTCAAAACTTTGAAGAGTTAAGAGATGGAGAAGAATATGTCATTAATTATTGCCATAAATTCAGTACTCAATGTTAAGTGCCCAAAGTAAAATGAATCCATCACCATTCTGTTTATTGTATTTAACAATATTTATTTGTGTTTTGGGTGTTGTAAGAAGGGAAAGGGAGTGGGAAAAAAATGAAAATCAAGATACATCCTGTATAGGTACGAATTCCCAATGATGGATGTGATTATAATATACACATAAAATACCACTAAATTAAATTTATTTAAAAAGAGTAGGAAAAAAATCTTAAAAATTTAAAAAGCAGTAGGTAATAGAGGGATGAATGTGATCAAAATACATTATGCACACTGACTTTCCCAAAAATATGGAATTGAGGGGTGAGTTGAAGAAAGAAGGGATAATGTGGGAAATGACTGAAGTATGTTATGTGAATATACAATGTGTTCAAAAAGAAACCCATGAACCTGTGTAAACAATATGCATTAAAATGTGGAAATTAAATTCCCATTTGCACAGACTTTGTATTTGATAAATAAGTTAGATATCTTAATCACTCTCCAGTAGAGGAAAAAAAAGTTTCTCACAACATGGTAGCCATGAATCAGGGAAAGAGAGCAACAGGGACGGGGCATATAATCTCCCAGGTCACATGCCTAGTGACCACCTCTGCTGGCCACGCCCTACCTCCCACAGTCCATCCTGTGACATCACTTGTGGCTCTTGGGGTCAGCGAGCACTAAGAGTAGCACTGGGATATTATTTCCTCATCATTAAGTCACAAATTGGTCTTTCATTATCTTTGCCTTGAAAATATAGTAACACCTCTGTTCACAAACACTTCTATTTGCGAACAATTTGATTCTCAAAAAAAAAAAATCAGCAAAGTTCTACCATTTGTGAAATTCACTTGGGTGACAGACATGACCCTGTTTGTCTTACCCACACAAACACAAATGCAGGCATTTTCCTCAGAATACTGAAACAAATTAAGTGTGTAAACTGAGGTGCTACTATGTCAATGAATTTCTTCAATCCAGTCTTAATTTTTGATGATTATACTTCATATTCATAATATTATGAAACCTTTTAAAACTTAAAAATAGTTTACTGCTACAGTAAAAGTTTAAAATTTGATGCTTAGATCACGGTATATGTAAGAAAAAATTCAAAGCTTACAATTCATGGATTGCTTTCTCTGAAATTAATGAAAAGGTAGTTTACAGAAGGTTTAATCAGTCCTATGTGTGTAAGATGTGTAAGTATACATGTATATATACATGTATATATGAATAATATGAACAAGTTATACAAGATTCAAACATCTTTAAAGTTATTTCACATGATGGAAGAAGAGATTCATATATTGGATCAAGATGCTTAGGAATGTGGTATTTAAATAAATACAATATCCTACTCTGAAACTTTCTCCATACTCTAAACATTGGGGACAAGATCAAGGTGATGAGAAAGGAAAATAAGTAAGAAAGTGGTGATAGGTTCGAGTACCTGTGAAAGGATCTCTTAGTTCTCTATATATGGTCCCAAAATAAATAGGCCCGTCTTTGTGTGGCAACAAAATAAAAATCTGTATCCTGCATTAAGGCCAAAAAGCCTCAATATGCCTCACTGAGATGTGGACTATTACTCATGCATCCTAGGAAACAGAACTCATTGCAGTGATGTGAAGAAGTGTGTCTGAGGGAAGAGAATATTCCAGAATGATCTTGATCAAGTAGGACTGTGATGAAGAAGCTATTCCAATGAATGCCACTAAACCAACCTGAATGAATAATGCTCTTAAGAGTGGAAGTGGTAGGCCAGAGATTTAGCTCAGTGGTTCTGGCACCTGCCTAGCAAGCACAAGGCCCTGAGTTCGATCCTGGTAACAAAATGCAATGCTGGACATGGTGACTCACACCCACGAGCCATTAATACCACATACCACAGAGCCAGGCATGGTGTCTCATGCCTATAATCCAAGCACTCAGGAGGCAGAGACAGGAGGATTGCTGAGTTCCAGGCTTACCTGGACTACATAGTGAGCTCAGGTCCAGCCTGAAATACAAAGCGAGACCCTGTCTCAAAAAAAAAAAAAAATGCCACCATTTGCCACAAGAAACCATGGTTTTCCCAGCCACTCAAACAAATAAATTCTGAATCAATAACATTTACATTTCTAATAGGTAAGTCTAAACAAAATCTTATAAAAGTTAAACATTCTCATGGGGCGTGGTGGCTCAAGCCTGTAATCCCAGCACTTGGGAGGCACAGGCAGAAGGACTGCTGAGTTCCAGGCTTGCCTGGGCTACATAGTGAGCTCAGAGCCAGCCTGAACTACAAAGCAAAACCTTGTCTCAAAAAAAAGAAAAAAAAAAAGTTAAGCATTCTGATAAAGTTGTATTATCACTAGAGTCCTGCAATTATTTACTATATGATAATAATAATAATAATCTCAATAGACTCAGAAAAAGCATTTGACAAAACCCAACACCCATTTATGATCAAAACCCTATAGAAAATTGGAATCGATGGACTTTATCTCAATTTAATAGAAGCTATTTATGAGAAACTAACAGCCAACATCATACTCAATGGGCAAAAACTGAAACCTTTTACACTAAGGTCAGGAATGAGACAAGGATGCCTGCTGTCACCACTTTTGTTCAATATAGTACTGGAAACATTAGCCACAGCAATCAGGCAGGACAAAGATATAAAAGGAATAAAGATAGGAAAGGAAGAAGTTAAACTGTCATTATTTGCGATGATATGATACTCTGTCTAGAGGATCCTAAAAACTTAACCAAAAGACTGCTAGACTTAATTACCAGATTTGGTAGTGTTGCTGGATACAGGGTCAATGCTCAAAAATCAACAGCTTTTTTCTACACAAACAACAGACTCACTGAAAAAGAAATTGGGGAGTCAATCCCTTTCACAGTAGCACCCAGAAAAATGAAATATCTAGGAATCAACCTAACAAAGGAAGTGAAAGACCTCTACTCTGAAAACTATCAGACTCTGAAAACTGAGATAGAAAAGGAAATCAGAAAGTGCAAAGATATACCTTGTTCCTGGGTAGAGAGAACCAACATTGTCAAAATGGCTATACTCCCACAACTACTATTCAGATTCAGTGCAATTTCAATTGAAATTCCAATGCTATACTTCACAGAGCTAGAGAAAATAATACAAAAATTCATCTTGAACCATGAGAGACCTAGAATAGCAAAAGCAATTCTAAGCAACCACAACATGGCAGGCAGTATTACAATCCCCAATTTAAAACTCTACAATAAAGCCACTGTGATAAAAACTGCATGGTACTGGCAAAGTAACAGACCTGAGGACCAGTGGAATAGATTACAAGACCCAGAAACAACTCCAGATACACTAAGCCACCTTACCTTTTTTTTTTATTGAATTCTTTATTGGTACAATTTATATACATCTCAAAATCACATATAACATTGGGAAATTTGTACCAGTATATACCACAAGTTAATTCTCATTTTTACCCATATCCCTACCCACTCCCCCCTCCTCCCCCCTTATACATGCTCTTTTATTTTCTTTCTGTATCATATTTATTCCT
>PVIC010015868.1:0-34768 GCA_004025085.1 Thryonomys swinderianus
GTTAGTACTGAGGTACCATGTCATGGTGGGCAGCACATAGTGGAGCAAACTTATTCACCCTTGGTACCTAGGAAATGCAAAAAGAGAGAGTCAGAGACAGAAAGAGAGAGGAAACTGTTCAATACCATCAATAGTCCCTGGCTCAGGGTCAAGAATTTAACACATGGGACTTTAGGGGTCATTTAAGATCCAACCTGTAGCATATGTAGAACAGAGCAGAGACTAAACTCAGGTTCCTGATTCTGCTGTTAACCATACAGGTTCAATGTATGACAATATACACATTTATAGCAAATATTATTAAGAAAGAAGTATTGGCAAAAACACAACACTCAGAAAATAGTGTGAAATGTAACAATATTTCAGTGATGTAAGTAAAATAAAAAAGAATACTGATAACTTTAAAGAATGTTATAGAATTGCTGGGTCTACTAAAGTAAATCATATCTTTTATCTCCCCAATACAAATAAAATACCCTGACCATAATCAACAAACAAGTACAAAAAGACTATGATGGATGTAAAAAAAAAAAGATGGAAATTAATCTAAGGACTTATGAACTTGGTACAGTAAAGAATTCCCTGTGTTTTCTCATTGCCTCAAGTATAAGGGGTTTATAGAATTTAACATCTACAACATTCCAATAATCCTTTTAGATGATCATACAGAAGAACATCTTCCTAAACATATGGCAGACAAAGAGCAGAAAGGGTAATAATCATAAAGGTAAAATGAAATTCCATCTAAAAAAAGAGCATTGAGAGTGAAGGAGAAAGTTTTTAAAAGATATTTATTCATCATCCAAAATATAAACGACTTCTACTCAGAAAAAAATACACATACTATTGATTTTTCCAACCTGAAAATTTTATGAAGGCTAAGTGAATTTTGAACAAGAACTTAACAAAAGAACATATCCAAATGATTAACAAGGATATTTAAAAATCATCAAAATTCATAACACATAGCAAAATACAAATTGAAATTTGAAGAAATACTGCACCAAACATCTACCAGAAGGGTTGACTTACGTGTATCTCATATGAGTCCTCATGTTAAAATGCTATGGGATTCAACTGATTTTTAAATGTGACTTTTAGTCATTATTTGTAAATAAGGTTTGATTTGTGTTACAATGTTTCTAAGTAAGTATTTCACATATAAATTTAAAATGTTTATCTTCTATTAAGCTACAGGGTGATTTCTCTCAAAAGTGAATTACTGAGTATTATACTTATCATATGGATGAATTCTGATAAGACAGAGTTTTATCTAAAAATGACAATTTAATTTGAGTTGAACACTTGGTAGAAAAATACAGTTTAAAAGCATGAATATTTTCTTTTCCTGAAGTGAGTGCAACTGAATATATGTAGTTTTCTATTAGTAATATAATTTCAAAGAGAAAATTGCTGTTATACAAGGATTGTACAGAACTAAAAGTACCAACTGCCTAAGAGCTCCAACTGAAACTTTTTTTATGAAGAATGCCATATATAATTAAATTTCACAGTAAAGAGGAAAAGCTTTTTAAAGTTTTATTAGTGTGATAACTATACGTGTTCAAATGGAATATAGTATCAAGCTTGTAATAACATTTCTGTTTTTCCCCACTTAGAATAGCATTGCTAAATTACAGTTAATGACCCATTTTGAATCCCTCGAATTATACAATGAATGACGTGTTAATGTGCTCTATTACCTTTGTAACATTTCTTAAGTATTTTTCTGTTTTTTTAAGACAAAATACATTCCAGCCACATCAAAAGTTATAATTTTATTTCCCTCACCAGAGATTTAAAATCATAGATAAAGAAGGAAAGCAGAATTTAGAGAAAATCACTTTTTTCTAGTCTAAGAAGTCTCTCCCAGGCCCGTGAAGTTCCCTCCTGGATTCCTCCTCCCTGTAATTACTCACTTCCTGTGCTGCCCACACGGTAAATATCCAGGGTCCTACAGTCCTGCGATGTCCCTGTTTCTCAGGAGACTTCCTTAAGGCTGACCCCTGCTCTGACGCTAATACTGAGGCCATTACATCAATCCTGTGATTGTTTTCTTCCCACAGATACAGTGAAGGTCGACACACTGGGTTCCTGTATCCAAGGTTTTATGACACCCTGGAATTCCTTGTCGGATTTCTTTCATAGTTAAGGAGTTAAACTGTTAAGCTCTCTGAACACGAGTTAAACCCTCTGTTTCGCAACGACCCCTCTGACAAATATACAAAAACTGGAATGTTTCCTCTGTTCAGGGCTCAACCCTTTGGACATGAATCTGGTTGTAGTCAGCGCACCTAATTTGCAATAAAATCCTCGTAATTTCTGGCGGTCTTGCCTGTCTCATGAATTATTTAACAGGAGTACCTTTAAACATACCACTTGATTTAATTCAATGAAGTAAACTAATTTCAAGGAAAGATCAAAATATTACCATGTAGGAAGAAAATATTTTATGGTAGGGTGTAATGATGATGAGAATTGATATTGTACACTCAAATTCTCCACTTTACTAATATGGTTATAAGAAAACAAAATTTCTCTGTTGTCCTAATGATTATATTTAATATAGAAATACCTGTGTATCCTCCTAATATCATCAGAAACTTGATAGAATGATGTGGTCATAGGCGTTAATTCATCATTAAAAGATGTGTTATCTTACAGTGTCAGAGTTGGTTAAATGGCCCTTAATGCTGGAAAATGCTGGAAATTCTTCAATGAAGCATCTTCCGGAAGTATAATGGCCACTGGTTAAGCATACAGGTCCAAAAATGTGCCAAACATTACCTTTATTTTTTTTGCTGGTACCGAGGATTAAACACAGTATCTTGTGCAGGTGAGGCAGGCAAGATGTCACTGAACTAAATCTCCAGTCCTAATAACCTTGCCTGTTTATAAAATGTAACCAAAGGGAGATGTGGAATATCGTATAATAAAAATCGGCAAAAAAACAGAAGCGCTCCATGAACAAGTGTCACAGCCACACAATCGATGAAGTTATATGACAGGCTACATACATATCCCTTTCTCCTTTATTAAAAATGTTTTGAATAGTGAATGTTAAAAGCTTCTTTCTCAACAATTAACTAAATTAGTGATTTTTATTTGTATTTGTAAGATCATAGATAATATCTTTCTTATATGCAAAAATAATTTGAAACTCTCTAAGGTCCCTTCCCAGATTTGGGGAGGAGAGGGCTAAAGGAAGCTTTCTTTACCGCAATACAGAGTAAAGAAGCAGGAAGCAATTAGCAGAGATTAGGTGGGCGGAGTTCTCACTTCCGAGTCTAACAGTTTCTCCATCGAGCTGCGTGCCAGTCGACCTCAGAAAAGCCTGGATATATATGACGTGCAGCCTGTGGTGCTTGTGCGACTGCAGTAATCTCAAGCAACCAAAACAGCAAGCAACCTTTAGCTTTTCCACAAACTTTCATGGAGAAACAAAAACCCTCACTGTAAGCTGACACAAAAAGATAATGTTGAACTATCCAATAACTCAGTCAAACAAGTGTGTGTCACAAACTTCTCTGTCACCAGAGGATTACACTCACTGAGAATATTTCAGTAGCTCACAGGATCCACACACCCTCCGCAGTAGAGGCCACTGTTTCAAGTCTCAATTTCAAGAACTAATTTGGACTTTGTGAGGTCAAAGAGAACAGGCGGTTTCACTCTTTTTTAAAAGTTATTTTCTGAGATGCAAATAGTGCATCTGTGTGTCACAAAATAAAGCTCATCTTCCAATGGACATTTCTCAAGCACTAATAGCAGTAAGTCAAAGAAGCAGAGTTAAAAAAAAAAGTTTGTTTCATTTGAGTTGTAAACATACAGCTGTGAAAAATATTTTCTGTATTAATGGGACTAAATTAAACTGTTATATACTTTTTTTAAAAAGTGATATAAAATGGGAGAAGTAAAGTTTTCAGCATATTTTAAATATCCCCATTTTAATATATCCTAAGGGAGAAATTATAGACATTTTAGAAAAATAATAATTTAATGAAAATAATACAAAATCAATACAACTAAGTGATTTATTGTTGCATCAAATACTTACCAAATGATATGACACTCCAGACTCCATTTCCAGGTGCCAACATAAAGCAGTGAACATCGTAGAAAAACCTCTGCCTTCATTTTATAGAAAAAAAAATAATGTACGGATAAATATGTAAGTTGACCAGATAGTAATAGTTTCAGCTGTTCATGTATAGCTAACATGAATCAGACTCTAATGTTGTACAATTGGATATCACAGGTCTTCTCAACCATATGCCCACAAATGGTATGAAATTTGATTAACAAATTAAAGAAATTGCAATACAATTTAGAAAGCTCATGGAGCTGTTAGAGTTTTGAACTATTTTTCTCTAAACCCCATGTTCTTTCTCTTATATGTTCATCATGTCTCTATCCTCCAAAATTACCATTCCCTTAAACAAAATGTTTACACGCAGCAGCTAACCTAGGTGTTTACAGGCTAATGTTTTTATAAGTGGTCCTTAAACAAATTAAGTAAAACTGGCTAGTGTTCTTTTCCAACTATTATCATCTGTGGAAGAAATTTTGCTGAAAAGTATCCTAAATTATAAGAATGATACATCTTTCGTCTTTTGTTATCATTCTATGTTGCTCATTCTGAATCCAGAAGGAAAATAGGTTTAAAAACTAGTAATTAGCTCATTAAAAATGTGATCTGTTCTAGCAAAGTTATACAAGTAGATCTTAAAGGGACACCCATGTTTATAGCAGCTCGGTTTGTGATAGCTAAATCTTGGAAACAGCCCAAATGCCCATCAACAGGAGACTGAATAAAGAAGATGTGGGGGTTTTTTTATATAAAATAGAGAATTACCCTGTCATAATGGATGATAAATTTGAGTCATGGATATTCAAATGGTTGTACCTTGAGGACATGCTCATAAGTGAAATAAATAGGTCACAGATGTGCAAATATCATATCATTTCTCTGGTATGAGAAACTGAAGGTGTGAATGAGTTCTAAAATGTGTGATAGGTACTGTGAAATAGGGAGAAAATGTTCAAAAGGAAAAGGGAAAAGGGGGAGGGGCAAATAAAAAGGGGAAAGAAAAAATTGATGGTTCAAAAAAGGAAACAAAGTTTATGTATATGGGGGCAGGGGTTGAAGGGAGGACGGGGAAGGGGAGAAATAAGAATCAAAATGTGTCATGTACAGTACAAACACTCAATACTGAATGGTATCATAATGTATACATGAATAAAATCAATTTTTAAAAATACAATTACAGGAAAAAATAAATAAATGCATCACATCTTTAAATAAGCCATTAACCAACCACCAGAGTAAGTGTTCCCTATTAAAGACTTTAATTTACCCCTGCAGGAGCTGTACTAATCTACCTTACAGAATATTGGAGATGTCTGGCCCTATTTTATGCGGCATACAGAAAAAAGAAAGTTCACTTGCTTTTTCTGTCGATTAAATCTCTTTGGAAATCATAGTTTGCATAAAACAAGAGTGTTTTTAATTAGAAAACCAGTGCTACCAAATACTATGAACACCAGAGGTTTTGATTGTGGATGAACAGTGATTAATGAAACATAATTCTCCTCTTGTATTCATTAGACAGACTATTGTAACAGCCAGCACCGTGTATAGAATAACTTCTCATAATAAATTATCTATAAAATTAAATAAATTTTGGCAATTGTAAATAATCACTCAGTTCCTTCATAAATAATCTACTTACAGCAATTTGGTTTAAAAACTGATTTTTAAAAAGTTATGTTAAAAATGTGTAAAATTTATATGATTACTACATATGCTCTTACTTTCTACCTGCTGGATTTTATACAAAGTTACAGAAAATATAAAGAATACATAACTTAAAAATAATGGTTAAATGGTTAAAAATGGATATGATAGAATAGTTTCAAATGACCCACACTCCTGATTTTTGATATTATAGCAGACTTGTCTCCAGTTGACATAAATAGAAAGTCTATGTGATGTAAAAATTAAAGACACCATACACATACAAAGAGCTTCATTTTGATTCAATTGTTTTCTTAAACAGAAAGAAAACCTACGTTTCCACACTGATTTACTTAGCTTGCCTAGCTAAGCAATATTTGTATATCTATCAAACCGAAACAAGAGGAAAGGCAGTACTTTAATTCTGCATATCTGTTTATTGTAGGCTTTAACTGTATTGCGAAATCTCAAATAGAGTGAGACAAATAAAACGTGGGTGTTGAGCTTATTAGCATTTAATGAATAACAAATACCTCTTGCCTGGGCTAGTCCTCGGAATTAGTCTTTCTCCTGAGTTTTCATTTATGTTATCTTCTTTTATGCAAATTAAGAAACGACACAAACACAATTAGATGTGGCAGTTATCTCTGTAGCAAGTTAGAACAAATGGGCTTTACAAAGAGCATTACGGATGTTTTTCTTTTCTTACCAGTAAAGCTAAAGTGCTGCGTTGAGGCAAATTTTAGATTGTTTTTCCACCATTTCCTGCAACCCGAAGGTAAGATAATACAAAGTAAATATTTTGAAGAAACAGAATTTAGTTGTTCTCCCCATTCTGTTGTTCCTCGTGAATAGGTGTCGGGGAGAGGCACGTGGGAGGATTTTGCTGAATCCAAGATCAGTGTTCTCCGCTGGAATTTACAGCTCCCGCATGCGAGGCCCAGTGAGCAGGACCCAGCGTTTCTGCTTGCCTAAGTGATTCGGCTTTATGTCCTCATACACAAAAGTTGGATTCTTCAAACAAAAAATAAAATTTGTTTCCAGTTTTTTAACAATGCTCTCTTCAGTCATAAATAAGAAGTGACTCAGGCTGGCCCAGCTGGGGCTGTTAAAACTGAAAACCAGCAACATCAGTCAATCCCTGGGGTAGTGTCCTTCCTCCTAGGCAAAGACAGGCCAGGAGTTACCTTTACTCTACTTAGACATGAACTTGTATTTAACAATTTAATTCTGCGACTATCTATGAAATAAGACTAGCTGATTCCCAAATTCTAATGCAGCTATGTTGAGTATAAGGCAACAAATCACACAGGAAATGGCAAAGTGGTGGCTTACACAGTTCTGAGTAACTTTGTAAAAAGTGTTCTGGAGTCTAATAACAGTCTACCAGAAAACAGTGTTTTCCACAACTTTAAATGCAATAATTTGACCTGGGGCTCATTTCCAGGAGTCAATTCTGGAGACAGGTCATTGTTTCTAGACCTGTTTATGTCTCCACTCTTTGGGATCAAGAAGGCCCCATAGCCAACATTAGGACTACGTAGCATCATAATTAGGTAAAAATAAGAAAAAAAGAGGATTAATTTAAAAAATTAAATCAAGTGCTATGTATCTTTGTCATTAAAGATTCTTCCATCATTGCTCTATCTTGGCCTGACTATATCATGCTCTTTCCTCTTATCTTCAATTCCTTATTTTATTCTTCCAGTATCCCCACTGCCTTGTTTGAACTGCCAAGGAGAACTCTGATCTCTTGAACTGGCCATGGTAGCACACCCTTTTAATCCCAGCACCTGGAAGGCTGAGGCAGGAGGTTTGCTGTGACTTAACGGCCGGCTTGGGCTACATGGTGAGTTCAAGACCAGCCTGAAGTACTTTTGAGACCCTCTCTAAATTAAAAATAAACAAATAAAAATATAAGAAAAGAAAGCTCTAAGTCTCTCAATCTTTCTCTTGCTCTCCTGTGTGTGTGTGTGTGTGTGTGTGTGTGTGTGTGTGTGTGTGTGTGTAGGACCTCAGTTTTACTTCAAGGGAATAATGACCATATGTTTTCTAAACACAAATGCTTACCACCTAATACAAACTTCTGCTTCTTAATGCTTTGTAGAGTGATAAGATTTCTCTAATACGAAGAGCAAAGGACCAATCGTTATCATATAAAGATCATCCACATAGGACAGGAAAGTGTAAAAATGAGCTTATTAAATTGAGAAGGAATTTTCGGTATGGCAGGTTTCACAAAACCCCAGGGGAGAAAATCTTTCCAGAAGGAATAATGAATAAACAGGGCTGAGTGCCAGAGAGATGAAGGACAAGGGAGAAAACAAGCCATTGCCTCTGGCGATGTTGCAGTTATAGTTCCTGCTGATTCAGCAAGGACAGCTTCAATATGGCATGTAACGCTGACCGACACAGTGGTATATAAATATTCAACCTACCTGTTCATAGTGGGTTGGTTTGCCTTAAAATCTTAGGCTAAAAATGGAGCTTGAAAGGATAGAATGAAAGTATCTGATGCCGATTGCTACAGTATTATTTTTAAGAAGCTCCAGTAGATCTTTAACTTCCACAAGTGCCTGCAGGTAATTCCCGTCTTCAGAAATAATTCATTCCTGCATTCAATTCCAAGATACTTTTAAAATTTAAAACGTCCTTAGAATTGAGGCATGAAAAATGTAATCCTAAATGCAAATTAAAACCAGTGGGGCATTTATAATATGGCTGCTATGACTTGAACATGGATTGTTCCCTGAATTTACACAAGACCTTAATCTCCAAAGTCATGTGTTCATGGTACTAAAACGGCGGTGATTTAATGGGACTGTAGCAGAGGTGAGGCCTTGGACCAGTGATCGGGAGAAAACAAGTGATTAGAATGGAACCCCATGAATGAACCTCATCGCTCCATGAGATCAGGACAAACCAGAGAGAGACACGTACTACCGGTATCTTCTCACCTACATTGTGCACCACACTGGGGCTCATTGTGTTGAGGACTAGGCTATGTGACTCAGGTCCCACAGTCTCCACACAGTCTCCAGGTCGGTGCTGTCCTGCCTCAGGAACTGGGAAGTATATGGAGGGCCACATGCTTGCTGAGTAGGGCTGTCAATACGCAGGTATTTGTGTGTAGAGGAAATCTGGTTCCTTAACTTAATCCTTCTGTACCCATTCTCTATAGTTGTTGTTCGAAGAAATGGGTGCTCTGTGCTTCTCATTTTCTAACAAAATGGGCTAACCACAGGGTTTTATCTGAGTCTGTCTGCTAGGGGCAGGTTTCCTCGTAGCATCCCCTGTACACCTTGAAAACTGTCTCTGTCTCTTCCTTTTCATTGCCCCCAAGAGCTAGCCGGGGTTCTGATCAGCCCTCAGTACTTTGTATGAAATCCAGCACTGCTACTGTGAAGTGATGTATGCAAGATGGCCCTCACCAGACACCGTACCAGACAGTTTGAATACTCAACCTCCAAAACTCTGAACTACATAAGCTTATTGCCCTATATAAAGTCAACTTGCGTTAGGTATTTAATTATAGTAGCAAAAGGCTGACTAGGACTATGTCAGACAAGTTATAGTATAAACACTAATATCATTAATAGTTCAATATAATTAATGGAAACAACAATTCTTGATTTATTATCCTATCCACTGATTCTTAAGCATAAGCATGGATATTTATACAAATATTGCCAAATGTAGTAGTTACTTTACTGGGAAGCATTATCTAATCACATGCATAAACTTCTATGCTTTGTTAAATTACTCTTATAACTCCTTGCTTTACCAGTCTCAATAAATTCATTTTTTTGTCTTTATCTTAATCTCACTGGATACCTAATCATCAGTTTTTCACCCATGCTAAATTGGGTATCTGTTTTATGCTTTCATTTCTTTCTCAATGTCTTTCCATTTCCTAGTGTTCATGATCTATTTCTAATCTTACACATTTACCTTGGTTTCTAGTCCTATTCATGAGCTGAAGCTGACAAAGCAAAATGACAGACACTGAATGGTTCAAACAACAGATATTGATTCTGTAGTGATTCTGGACGCTTGAAGTCCAGGATCAAGGTGCCAGTGTGATTGCTTCCTCCGGAGACGTCTCTTGCTCACTGGGACACACCGCTTGTGTCCTCACATAGGCTTCTCCACGAGGGCACATTGCTAGGATCCCTCCTTTTCATAAGGACAACAGACCTACTGAACTAAAACTCACTTTTATGACCTGCTTGAAAGTTAGCTACTTCGTAACCAGTTCTCTGAATAAAGTCACAAAGACTGGAGCTATCAATTTTGAGGAACAGTTCAGGCTATGACAGCCTTCCCATGTCTATGTTATCTTTAAAATTATTTTCCTTTATGTCATCATTTGTGCAGCCTTTGGTGGTGAACTACTGGAATATTGTAATTATGTACCCATATTTAATATACTATTTCTATTGAGATGACAATATGTTTGTTTCCAGACTACAATTAAAACACCATTGTTTAAAATCTGTTTTATTTCAAGAATACTTTTTAGTTTTTAACATTTCCATGTCTATCCTTTGTTGTGTAAATGTTAATTTTTTCAGCAATAATTATTTTGTGTGTGTGTGTGTTGATACTGGGGCTTGAACTCAAGCCATTGTACTTCCAAGGTAGGCATGGTACCACTTGAGCTAAATCCCTGGCCCAGCAATAATTATTCTTTTCTTTTAAATCAGTGTAAACTTTTTAGAAATTTATTAAATTATTGAAATTTCATAAGACTGGATCTGGTCCTGATTTTTGCTAATCAGATTGCGTATATTAATATCTATTATCAGTCTATCATTCTATTCTCTGTGTATCTATCTTCCGTATCTGCACCTAGAGAACACTAATCAGTACATTAGTTATACATTAAGGAGAGAACAAAACCTGTAATTAAATGACATCTTAGACACTTGGTATTAAGGAAAAAGCACTGCCTGGGATGGTGCAGAAATGCTGTCAGTTGTTTTGGCTTGGGAGGCACCCGTGGGATTAGCAAAGCACAGGTCTGGGTATGTGTGGGGGTCGTGTGACCTTGACATCTATATCTGATCCCTCTCTCCTTCAGCTCTGGCGCTTTTCCCCTCCTCCACTTCCTGGCCACCATGATCTGAGCATCTCTCTGCTCTATCATATCCTTCCACCATTAGGTTCCTGTTTTGGAACCAGCCAAACATGGACTGAATCCTCTGAAACCATGAGCCAAATTGCACCTCTCTTTCTTTAGGCTCTGTGTGAAGTACCGTGTTCCTGTGACAGCAGCCTGACTAACACATTGCTCTGTTATACTTGGTACTCTTTTTTACTGATGCATGTTTGCAGTGCATCTCAGGTCCATTTGCTTGGGGGAATCGGTTCACATAGGCAGCTCATCTTCGTGATTTTCAAGTCCTTTACCCTCTGCCATGTTTTCACACCCGCTACTTCCTTTCTCCATCTCAACAAGTCTGCTTTTTGTTTCTTAGCGTCTGCCCTTTATTTTGCTCTTTATATATACATGTTTCAAGTTTCTTATCTAAGAAACACTGTGTTTACTGTTCTCATCTAGCCAAATACTCTTTAAGTACTGCCTCGCATGGCTTGACCTGACCTCAGTCAGGGTTTTCTCTTTTTCTCAATCCCTGAACTTCACGTCATTCTTGAGCTAAGCACAGAAATGCTCCAGTAAGACTCTGGGAGAATCAGCAGAGCACAAGGGAAGCTTTGCTATTCACTTCCGTCTCATGCCACTTGCTTATTCTACTTTTCGTGTCCACTTCTTTCTAACAGGGTATATACTTTTCCTTATAAAAGAAATAAAACCATTTTCTTTTCACCCTGAGACACTTATGCAGCATATGTTCACAGCAGGCTCTCTTTCCAGTGGTACTCCTTATTTAACTCCTCACTTGTTTTTATTTTGGTACAGTAAATTTGTTTATAATCTGTGTTAATCCTGGAAAAGTTCAGTGAAACATTTTTGAAGACATAAGAGACGGTTGAGTTGGTAACAGACTTCATTTCTATCCTGAAATCTTAGTTTAAAAAGATCAGGAACTTCAGACTATAAACTAGAGATGTAATGTTGAGAAAAATCAGCTAAATAATTCACTTTAAAGTTTATTGAGTGCCTGTTATGAGATAGAAAAATGTACTTCAGACTTCCCAATACTTTAATCACCCTCATATTTCCCATAAACTGTATGAAAGCTTCATCTATTTTCTAAAACTAGAAATGAAATAGATATGATTTAGCCAAGACCATACAAGTAGCAGTAATATGGACAGCTGCCCTCTGAATGCTAGTCTCATGGTGCAAGCCAAATGCTATTTACCTACAACAACTGCAACACAAAACATATACACAATTTCATTGTAAAAGAGGAGAAAAGGACTATTTTGTATAAAATTGAAATTTACACCCCTTCAAGGTCATGTTGTGATCTAAAGACTTCTCAAGTAGTCTCATGAGATGAGCAAATAAAAGACTGCACAAAGTGGAAGTTTTACCAAAATACAAAAGACGAGCTTACTTAGTATGTTTTTCTTTTTTTTTTTGCTTTTTGGAGACAGGGTCTCGCTTTGTAGTTCAGTCTGGCCCTGAGCTCACTATGGTGCCCAGGCAAGCTGCCGCGAACCCAGCAATCCTCCTGTCTCTACCTCCCGAGTGCTGGGATGACAGGCGTGAGCCACCATGTCCGGCATTGTGGTATGCGGTGTTGGTTGTTGGTGGGCGTGAGTCTCCACGCCCAGCATTATATGTGGTTACCGGGGATCGAACTCAGGTCCTTGAGCTCACGAGGCAGGCGCCAGAACCACTGAGCTAACCCTCCGGCCCACTTAGTATGTTTTTCAATTCTTCCATATCCTGGTGGCATTTAAGAGAACTCAGAATCTTATTTTAAGCATATGAGGTATTTTGAATATTTCCAAAATATTTCTTATATGCTCATATAGATTCTATGCCAAACTTCAGCAAAATTTTCCACAAAAACAAAAGTATTGACAAATTTTTCTCATGTTCATAACTGTAAACATCTTCAATACCACTGCATTACATGAAATCCATCATCTTTATAAGGATGATGCATTATGATAAATGTGGTTTAATCCAAGAATAAAAGTTGTTCAAATTTGGAAATTTGCAACATGTAGAATAAATAAAGCTGATCATGTCAATGGATGTCTAAAACAGTTGAAAAAATTCAACAGACATTTATATTAAAACATTTAGCAAAAGGAGAATAAAACAGACTTCTTTTATCCATGAACTTTGTCCTAACAAACCCAATCCATATATCATATCAGATCACTACTAAAATATTGAAAGTTTTTCACTTAAGACAAGAAGTGAGAAAATGCTACGGGTATTATTCATACTTAACATCTACCTTGCAAATGCTTGCTACTGTAAGCAGGCAAATTAAAGCAAGTGCAAAACAGAGAAATAAACCTGTTGATTCTTGAAGTATTTTGGACATTTGGGTTGTTTCCAAGAGAAAACTGGAAATTTCAAGAGAACCTACCACCTTAACATTAATAAGAAAACTTGAACAAATTATTAGATGGGAAGACAAGGTAAATTTTTAAACAAATCAATAAAGATTGCAAACTAATCAGTGGATCAATTATAAATGCTTCTAACATTTCCATAGAAACAGTCTAATAATCACAGTGAAATACAATAGAATAAATATTACATAAAAGGAGGAAATCATAACTAAAAATTGTCCTTTTCAGAAGACAACAACTTCCTAGACCCAGTTGAAGATTTACCCAAGGTGATCCATACTCACCTCTCCTTGCTTAAATATAGGCCCCTTTCCTTCTAGACTTGACACATCCAAAATGTCTAGTGATTACTGTAAGTCCATAAATTGATTTAAGTCAGAAAATAAAGAGCAAGAGCATGGTCCAAAGTTAAAGGGACAAGAAGAGAGATTTCAAAAAATGCACAAGGGATGCTTAAATTTCCATCTTAAAACAAAACAAAACAAGGTCTCTACGTATAATACGGGCCAATACACTTTATGGAAGGAGGAGAGGAGTGAGCCACATTTTACTGTGGTTTCCACGGTGAAGGATTAAAGCAGATTTAATTAATTAAAGCAGATACAAAGTTCCATTGCAATTATTTATAGATTAGAGGTATTATTTTCAAGGTGTAAGAGCTGTTTTTATTTGGTAAATTTGTAACTTAATTTTATGATGCGTATGAAAATTCAAAATAAAAATAGGAAATTAAATATTTGTGAACAGTGCTCAAAGTTGCATGAAGACAAAGTATTTCACAGGAAAGCTTAGAAGGCTGGTTTCTTGATCTTCTAGAAGACAAAAATTTCTTAAGTACTAGAGAAGCACCTTCACCTTGAACCTAAAGAAAATAATGAATATACTGAAATAACATAAAACTTTAGAATGGCTTCTCGCTTGAATTAGTATTAAGAGAATGAAATTCAACTTGCATCAAAGTAAAAGGTATTTATATCTGTATAATTTTTTTAAAAATCTGAATAAACCAATATGAGACCTACAAACAGATAAAAGACTTGAACAGTCTCCTAGGAAATGAACAGTAGACATATGAATGTTCCTGTTCAACTCAAAGCTCAATGACATACTGTGACATCATACCCAGAAAGGCTAAAAGTTAAAAAGAAAATATTGGCATTAAGGTGTCAGCACTAACAGGGCAAACAAAACATGCACACAGTGAATGGAGCTGTTCTGATTACTGAAAGTAAAACCTCTCTGTCTCTTAGACCCAGCGGTTAGGGCCCCAGGCTGGTTTCCTAAAAAAACTTCCCAGGATCTTCTCTTTGATATGAGCACCTGTGGATGCAAATAAGCTCTAGAAAGTATGACAGTTTTTGAAGAATGGGAAATTTCCATAGGAAATGTGGTGTGGGAATGTAATGAGGGGAAGGAATAAATATGATTCGGAAAGAAAATCAAAGAGCATGTATATAGGGGTGAGGAGGTGTGGGTGGGTAGGGATATGGGTAAAAACAAGAATTAACTTGTGTCATATACTGGTACAAATTCCCCAACGTTATATGTGATTGTGAGATGTATATAAATTGTACCAATAAAGAATTCAATTTAAAAATAAAAACATCCCAGTGAGAACTGACCAGGTAATGTACTGTGTGTTTACACGTCACAGAGAACAGCAGAAGAAAAACAGGGGGGCCTCCCAGTCTACCGGACTCCCGCAGCGAGTCTTTGCATAACAAAAGGATAATGCTGGTAAAGCCCTCCTTTCTCCTGGGGGAGGGAACAGAAGCCTCTCTCCAGTTTTAGGAAGCAGAGATTATTTTTTTTTTCTCACCTCTACTACTATTAACACAGAGGAAAATAAAACTCCCGACTTGATAGATATCAAATAGGCCAAGTTTAAGTCTCCCAAAAATCGAAGAATGAATTTCGCAGGACAAAAGTAGTTAAGAGGAGGAAAAATACATTGAGGAATAGGAATAGTTGCCGAGAGACAAGAGGAGCCCCCGAAGTGGGTGGTCACCGAGGCCCTTTGTCAGGGGTAATTTATACACAAAGGCTCAACACGGGTACAACGTGGAGCAAACTGCCCTCGACTTACAGGGTTACGAGTACAGCCGCTTAGGTAATATCGGTCCAACAAAGGAGTGTCCGTGTAGCAAGGTACACGGTAAGGACAAGGGCATTTTGGGGAAGGAGGGTTCCAGATGCTGCCGTCACCCCTCTGGGTCAACTAATACCTATCCGTTCTTCCTGGACCAGGTGACACCAATTCCAGGATAATTCCAAGTTACTCTTCTCCCGTAGGGCCGCAGGTCAGCCCGGACATTGCTTCTTTATCTCCAGGCCTGGTCGTTCTCAGATGTTCCTCGAACAGACTTATTTTTTTCAATCTTTATTGGTACATTATATATATATATATATACACATCATGATCACACACAATGTGGAGAATTTGTACCAGCATATGACATAATTTAATTCTGAGTTTTTTCCTGTTCCCCTACCCACCCTACCACCCGTCCGCTATATACATAAGGCTTTTTTCCCTTTTTATTACCATCATATTTTTCTTCCCCTTGTTACTTACCCCTACACCCCATTTCCCTTTGACTATTTCCTATTTCGCAATACCCACCATATATTCTAGAGCTTATTTACATCTTCAGTTTCTCATACCAGAGAAAAGATACGATATTTACAGATCAGACTTATTTTTTGTGAGTTACTTAATTAAAATAGATTTTTAATCCAGAATATCCCATGTGCACATTCAGGATATAATGAATAAAAAACGAATATTTTAAAAAACCTGATCACTAGTAGAAAACTATTTCCTTTGTAAATGGCAAGAATATATTAAAATTCTTGTGAGATTATAAAAAAGATAACTACATATTTTGAATATAATTTAGGTATTTTAATAAATTTTATTTTTATCATTAAGGACCATAAATTGATTGTGCTTATTGGTGGGAAAACAGAATTAGACTATGAGGCCTCCTGCCCAGCTATCTCTGTCTTTCATTCTCTCTTTCCTCTTCAGAACTTGTTTACTTTACCTCATGTTGTCAGATTAGCTCTTTAGAGCTGGGGAAGATTAGCTCTTCAGGGCTAGGGCTTTAGCTCAAGTGGTACCCTTCCTACTTTGGAAGCACAAAGGCCCAAGTTCAATGCCAAGAACCAGAAAAAAAAAAAACTAGCTCTTTATTAAGTTTTTATCCTGGTCCTGTCCTTATTTTGTAAGATTAACTTATTCCTAAAAGAAACTTAGAGACCAAATGTAAGTGATTTCTGTGCTAAAAGCAGAAGCAAGCACTTGATTAAACATTGGAACAAGTTGGCACCATGTTGACATTTTATTTCTCTAGATACCAGCTTTTTGTCAGATTGTCAAATGACCTTATTTTCCAAGAAACTTACATGATTGTTGTAAATCTTCATGAAAATCAGAATTTAAAAGCAATTCACTAAGCACAAAATATTGCCGAAGTGTCTGGCTGCAGCGTTAGTTTATAAGTAAGACTCTAGAATTAAATTTTCCTGGCATTTATGATTGAAGAGGCAAACAAAAAGCTGTATTTCTAATTGTTGCTGGGTTAGAACCATTCCTTTACAGGAGCAGCCTCTTTTCCTAAACCCCATCATTCATTATCTGTGTCGATATGTTTGTGAAAAATTTTGGAGCAAGGTGACTAATAATATTCCTATCTTTTTTTTTTTTTTGTTCGAGACAGGGTCTCTCTTTGTAGTTCAGGCTGGCTCTGAGCTCACTATGCAGCCAAGGCAAGCCTCGAGCTCAGCAATCCTCCTGTCTCTGCCTCCCGAGTGCTGGGATTACAGGCCACCACGCCCGGCAATTAGAAGTTAATAAAAACTGAAGACCGAGCACAGAAAAGATTGTGTGGGTTTAAAGTCTCCCCAAGGAGCAATTATATTCCTGGGTGTATTTTCATCACTCTAACAGAAAGACCTTGTCACATACTAAATGTTTTCTTTAGAATTTAGGGATGTAAAGTATTCTGGAGCCGGGGATTTAGCTCAGTGATTGCTGTGCCTGCCTCTCAAGTACAAGGTCTTGAGTTTGATCCGCATCGCTACGACTTCATAGACACATAGCAAAATTTGTTGATGTGTGATTATTAAGCATGAACTACTGATTCCTTTACAAATGGGCCCCAAATTAAAATACTGTGAAAAGAAATTCATGAAAACTCAGAGGAAAAAGAATCTTTTTCAGAATTTAAACAGTATGATAGAATTTTTAAAAAAAAAATTTAAATTGTGCCGGGTGTGGTGGCTCATGCCTGTAATCCTAGCACTCGGGAGGCAGAGACAGGATTGCCGAGTTTGAGGCTTGCCTGGGCTACATAGTGAGCTCGGAGCCACCCTGAACTACAAAGTGAGACCCTGTCTCAAAAAAATAAAAAAATAAAGAAAATTTAAATTGTATCTGGGAGTGGTGGTTCACGCCTGTAATCCCAGCACTCGGGAGGCAGAGGCAGGAAGGTTGCTGAGTTCCGGGGTTGCCTGGGCTCATAGTGAGACTTTATTTATAATATTATAATAATCACATCTTAGCTGTTAATAAAAATTGAAGACTGACCACAGAAAAGACTGTGTGGGTTTAAAATCTCTCCAAGAAGCAATTATATTCCTGGATATATTTTCCTCACTCTAACAGAAACACCTTGTCACATACTAAATGCTTTCTTTCACAAAGTGAGACCCTGTTTCAAAAAAAATTAAATTGTAAAAGAGGTAAGAAAATTAAATTTTTGGACCACTTTAGATCAGTAGTTATACAATATTAGTGTTAGCTAAGGAATTATTAACTAAATATGTACATATACATTTCAGAAATTTAAGTATGTAATTGCTTTGTTTTAACATAACCTCCTTTAATGCTATATTTTTCTTTGTACAATGTCTATTATATAATATGCATATTTAGAATTAATTGATCTCACTTTAAAATTATTATAGTTAATTTACCATAGTAAATACAAGTTCCTAGGGAATTTTCCTCTATATTCTTATGAAGTTTTTATCTATACACTAAAAACAATTGATCATTGATAAATTAAGAGACTATAATAAAAATATACGTCTTTGAAAAGAAGCTCATATAGTTAAGATTTCCATTAAACAAAGCATTACATAGTTTCAAGGGACCATTTCTTAAGTTTAATGATAAACTTTTCTAAAAAAACGAATTAACTTTTTGATACGAGGTCTCTTTCCATTTTCAGATCATAGTAGCACTTACCAATGAGTGGAAAAACTTGGTCCTTATCACTAGGAAAATGTTTTCTATAATCAGGATATGATTTGATGAGGACTGATGCTATAGTCTGCAAGAATAATCCAGTACTTGACTTGTATCTAGATACTGGAATATGATATTAAGTAAGAATATAAATACAACTTTTTAAAAGTCAACATTTATTATTATACACACCTTTCGTGCCAGTATTCTCGTGCCAGCTGTATGATATGACATACAACTCCCCGAGGGATGGTGTTTGTATGAAGTCAATAAATTGTCTGAATGGTCACAGATAATTTAACTGTTTCACAATATAACGTTTTTTCTGTTGCTATAAAAGATCAAAAAATTCTCCATGGGGATTTTTAACTGCCAAATGAGGATATACAAAAGTAACTTTCTAACAAAAAGGGGCTGCAAAAATGAAGTAAAAATTTCATTTTGATTATAACAGTTGTTACAAAGACGAAAGAGCAACTCTAAATGACTCTCGATAATTTTACTAAAATTGCACCTGTTGCAGTATTAGAAATGCCTGTAGGAATGATTTGAAAAGAAGAAATACACATTCTATGCAAATATCTTATTGTATAAATCTTAAAACCTACTTTACATTTCAGTGGCTAATTGAGTTTCCTGATTGGCAATCATAATACAATGTCGACTATTTATCAATCAATATAAATGTCTGATTAAATATAAACTAAATCAATGCAATGTGAACATTTACTTGCCCAGATTTTAAAGAGTTTTCCATAATAGAGTCTAAATCAAGTGACCCACGCGCTTAGTATTTACCTTTTCAAAAAGCCATTCTTACAAAATATGGCACTTTGTAGACAAAGCATCTGGGTCTCATTTATTATGAATATGCTTCAGACTTGGTTTGTGTGATTTTTAAAATATTTTTCACCAGAATTATTACAAAAACATTACACAAATCTATAACAGGACAGATGATCAAAAATCATAGAGAGAGCCTATTCAAGGACCTACAGGGCTCCATGTATTACAGGAACTCTAGTCACTTTTGAAAATGGGTTTTCAGTAGTTTTATGACATAAGAAGGAATCTGAGATAAACCCCACAGTCGTCCGTGATGCTGATCCTGGTCCTCGGTTACTGGTGTCTGTGGCAGGATGGTACCTGTTCAGGTAACGCCACCACCGTCTTCCAGGCACAGCAAGGCAGAGAGCACAAGAACTGGTCAGAAGTAAGAATATGGCGATTATTCAGCTTAAACACCATGTATATGGATTATTCTCCAAGTTCTGTAATTAAAAATTGCTTGGCTTAACAAAAACATTACTCTAGATCAGGCAGTAATAGATATTATTCTCTAGATTATTCTCTAGAATAGATATTATTCTCTAGATCAGGCAGTAATAGATAACGTGAGCAATACAATTATGTGCAATTAGTACAGAGTAAAATTTCCTAATTTAAAATGCTCCCATGTATAATAGTACATTTATTTAAAAATTGATGTTATTGCTAAATTTTATATATACATTATGATCACATTCAAAATTAAGAAGTCACACCTGTACGTGACACATATTATCATTTGCCCCCTTTCCCCTGCCTTCCCTACAACACCCCGCCCCCATACACATAAGATTTGTTTCCTTTTTTTTAACCATCAAATTTTTTCTTTCCCTTCTATACTTACCCCACCCTCCTGGTAAATGTTCAATAGTATTTTTTTTTTGGTAAAGTACCATCAAAATGGTATTTTTCAAAGATTCCAAAGAAATATCTAGCTCTCTCTTTCCTTACCAGTTGTTTTGAAAAATTTTAAAACATCAAGTATATGAATAATGTCCATTGAAAATCAAGGGCTTGCATTAAGGCATACAAAATTAGATTTACTAGCTTACAGAAGGGGGAGAAAATAAGCATGAAGAGTAAAGAGTCTGTGTGGAGTGGAGGTGATTTTATTACGTAGTTTGATTCTCGCGAGAGTACGTAAGACAGAGCGTGAAGCACCACCGTGCATACTTCCTCCAGCCAGAAACCTCCTGCTGCACAGAACCCTCTGATCTTGCAGAGTATAAGTTGCACAGATACTGAGCGTAAATTTTAGACACTAGAGTAAGGAATTGAATCTAGGAACTAAGCTTGACTATGGAACTCTTGTATCCTAAGAGTACAGTGCATGACACCATCTGTGCCACACACTAAGTGTGCATTTAATACTGTCTCCTGGAATACAATGCCCCTGGGTTGCTATTCCTGGATTTATTATTTGGACAAGGCCCTCCCATTATATTTTGTGGGAGAACCGCGCCTCGGTAATTTTCAGTGTGGAAAAGCAAAAATCTGTTGTTCACATATCCATTTTCCTACTATCTTTGAGGAGATATCAGACATCTCATTGAAGGGCTTCATGCACATTCAACAGGCCATTTGGAAGCCTTAAGACAGTAATGTTGGCAGAAGCTCTCTGGCAGGAAGATAAAACAATGCCCGGAAGAGATCTGAGTTCCATGAAGAACAAACTGTGGACTCCTTCAGGGTGTTCAAGAGATCAACTCTAATCTAAGTGGCACTAATGGCCGGCTAATGAGAGACAGTGCTGTATCAAAGACTTAGTATCAGCTACAGGGATGTCAAGTGTTCAACATTTGTAGTAGTTACCTTGGTCTTGAGGACAGAGATTTTCGGATTAACTATTGTAGTATCCTCCAAATGAGTGTCACAAAATAACAACCACTTTATTCTTCACTATGGCAATTTAATTTCAAAATCTGCATAAGTTTTGGCTGGATTGTTTTATGCAATCTCATAACCTTGTAGATAGATGTCGCCTGCAGCTTGGAAGAGATAGTGTGTCCCTCAGTCTCTGCCACCCTCCCTGCTTTAGTTGTAGGAATCTCCGTCCTGGCCTGTGTCAGCCTCCTGCGCAGAATGCTTGGCTTGAAGAAGCCAAATGTTTGCTTGTGGCTAACAGTGTCCATAGAGTTTCACTGTAACTATATTGCTCTTCATCACCTCACCTGGAAAGTCCCTCCTGCTGCTTGTTCCACACACTCTCCACTGGTGCGAACAAGCACAAAAATGCCACCCAGTGACCAGGCCTGTGGAAATGAACTGATGTTTAAAAGGCGAAAGAAGAATAAAAGTCGTGTTTGCATCTAATTAATTAAAAGAGTAATTACAAAGTAAAGATAAGGCCTCTGAATCATTAGAGATAGACTCATATATTATGTATTATATTTATTTTATGAACATATTTACCATTTATTAAAGTATAGAAATTTAAATGTACTAAAGTGGTTACCAACAAAAACACCAAATTTTAGCAGTAGTTAACATATATCTCTCTCTTCTTGTCTTTAACAGGGATATGAAAACAAGTATATCTTATCATTTTAATAACATTCAATATTGATTCAACTATGTCCTGGTTCTTCCTAGAGCTTTTTAACTCTAGGAACAGAGGTTAGCTGTGCATGATTCATTTATTCTAAATATGAACAGATATGAAATATTTGTTTAATCTTAACATTGGTTTATATTTATATATATTGAGGGGAAACATTCAACAGAAGCAAAGTTCGCTTCACATTTTTTCCAATACTTCAAAATAATAGAATGTGAAAATGTATTTTTCATCTTTTTTTTTAGTTTATTTTCTCTTAAAAGAAGATCACTGGAGTATCATTCACAAGTTTGCATTTTATTTTCTGATAGGAAACAAGACACACACTTGGTAAATTTACACACCTGAGTTTCCCATGTGAGCCATTAACATTTATTCTAAACCCCGCATGTGCTTTCAGCTTTAACTTCTTTCTCATGATGTTTTAAAAATTAATAAATTAGGTCCAAAATAGAAACACAACGGCAATTAGAGCTAAGGGAAACTTTGTAACAAGAGAAGGCAATTTTAATAAAATGCTAAAATGGATTGGAGACAGAAAAGTTGCGGTGTTCTAAGAGAACAAAATGGTGGCTAATTACAGGGAAATTCTAGGCAAGGACTCTTTCTCTGCAATGGATTAACAAAGTTCACTATGAAAAACTTACAGAAGCAAAGGTAAATATAAATAGAAACTTGCTATAAAAACCACAAACTCTAGCAAGGTCGCTGTTCACATTTTTATAGGAAGGGTGGTGTCCTGGGGAAGGTCATCTGGCCTTACAGCTCTGCTCGACATTCACCTGCTGTGGTCTAATTTTTTTGCTGCAAATCCATTGTCTTTTTACCAACCTGACACTCTATATCCTCAGTTGGATGTGTGTTAAATATGTTAAATTCAATAAGTCTGAAAGTTAAATATCTTCTCAATATTTTCTAATTACTGAAAATTCCATTTTTTTCAACAGCTCTGGACAGTAACTTTTGTATCATTTCCAGTACTTTTCTCTTCCACTCAAGATCTGTTGAGTTGTAGGAAATATACTGACATTAGGCCGAACTCAAGGGTGTGATCTGCATGGAAGAGGAATAGTTACATTGTTGAGATTTATAATGGACAAAGACATCCCGCCATTCATCCTTCTCCAAATACTTCCCCTTGCTTTGAACAGTTTTCCCCTCACTCTTCCCACTTTCTGAAACAGTTCAGAAATCCTCCTCCCTATCTTTTTTTTTCTTTTCTTTTTGAGACAGAGGCTTGCTTTGTACCTCAGACTGGCTCTGAGCCCAGGTGAGCCTCGAACTCAGTAATCCTGCTGCCTCTGCCTCCCGAGTGCTGGGATTACAGGCTTGAGCCACCAAGCCCGGCATTCCCCCTGTCCGTTTGAAGTGTGACAGACATACGCCCAAGGCTGCTGCTGAGGCCACCCGACAGCAGGACGGTATCATAAACCATGACGCTGCATCCTCGTCCGGGTTACACACCAGCTCTGGCGCGGTGCGGCTTCGGGCTTTTCCCCAAAGTCCAATCACCAGAGGTCAATATTTTGAACTGATTCAGGAGATGGAGGCAGCCAGGACCGTGCAACTAGAGACATCAATAAATTTGGTACAAATGCCCCAATTTTGAGTCTGATTGTAAACTGTATATAAAAGGCACCCATAAAGAATTCAATTAAAAAAAATTTCCAGAACTGCTTTTGAAAGCGGCAAGAACTGCATGGCCTAAGTGTACTCGGAGCAAGAGGAACTATTTTGAGGTGTACTAACTGCAACGTACCTTTCACTTGAATAATTTTTAAACACTTAAATAGGAACCGTGCTTTCACATCAAACATTGTGTATCAAGAATCCTACCGCTTCTCATCTCCTGACGATTTCTTTGTGTAACTATTGTTAGCTCTCTTTCTTAAAATACAAAAACAATATTCTTTCTCCCTGGTGCTATGCCTATCCTGCCCTACGCTATTTAACAGAAAATTATTTGAAAGTATGTTAGCTCATAGTTTTAAATAAAAGCAAAATACTTCCCACATCCTGAATGACATCACCATGCCCTCAGGCCCTGGTCCCGTCACAGACAGCCTCTGCTCTGCCCACACTGCCTCGTGGAACACGGAAGGCCTACAGCAGCGTTTGCTCCATAACTCCGTCCCCTTCAGCCTATCCCGTTCCAGACCCAGACATGGAGAAACCGTCAATCTTAACAATTAGTTTTATGACTGTCAATCTTAATCCAAAGTTCCATGACCATAGTGAGTGTTGCATTGTGCAGTATTGCTGTCCACTTCCTAGTAAACGATCTGCATGACTCCGTAGATTATCCTATGTCATGTGAGATCGCTCGTCAGCTTGGATTTATTACATGCCCTTCTTTGTTGAACAATAATCTCCAGAAATCTAATAATTTTTGTTTGATTTATTCATTAATATATTCCAAGTAACTAAAACATTGGCTCGTACATAGTATGCACTCAACAGATATTTGTTTTAAAAGTTTAGGACTACACAGTTTATAACAATAAAAAACATATTTACATGACAGAGATCATTCCAATATAGCAGCATCCTATAGACACATTTATCAAAAGCCCTAATGTCTGATAAATGTATTAGACTACGCATAGATTAAATCTAAAGGTCAGTAAGGTTAACAAAAAGTTACCTAACAAGAAAAATTATCAAGTAAAATAGTCTAGTTCTTTAAAGAAAAAAATTGACAGTAAATAAAAGGAAACAAAGGTTAGGTATATAGGAAGTGGGGGTGGCAATGAGGTCAGGGGGATGGGAAAAAATGATAATCAAGATATGCCATATACAGGTACAAATTCTCAGTATTGTGTGATCACAATGTATATATAAAATGTACAATTAAAATCAATTTAAAAATAGTGTGGTTAACATTACTATAGACTTTTCTCATTTCCATAAATGGTACACAAAACTTTTGGTAACTGAGTTTCAAAACTCTCTTCTATAGGCTGTTGGTATTACTTCAAGCTCATTCTCATGAGTTCAATTCCTAGTACCAAAAAAAAAAAAAAAGAGTTCATTTTCAATAAGCACTATGAATTTCAGACTTAGGAGAATCAAACTTTTGGGGCATGCAATGGATATTACCTGTCAATATGAGTTTTTTCCATTTTTTCTGGGAGATTTTCTGGAATGTTAATATATTTTTATTTAATTTAATAACAATAACCAAATGTATCTGCCTGCTTCCCCACTTTCATTTTAATAAACTCCTTTTGTGATAAAACATCATTTACTTGAAATTTACTAATTCAATATACAAGTTCTGTTTTTAACTTTGCTTATTTGCTGATCTAATTATATTCTACTTGGCTTTTCTTCTACATTCTGTGATGTTTCCCTCTAAGAGTCACAGATTTCTGAAGTATGAACAATCCAAACTATTTATTATTTGAAGAGCAACACAAAGGAAAGAGGGAAGAGGATTCTGTAGCTGCAGAAGAGGGATCTAGGGAAGGAGGAGGTAGCTAGGAACAAGGGGTCTCAAATGACTAAGGTGTGATATGTAAACACATCAATGTCCCAAGTGGAATGTCATCAATGACTGCAAGCACATACCGATACAATTTTTTAAAACTGAATCCAAATGTGATAACGTCTATCAGCATTTTGCAACAAAAACTATAAATCACAGCTCTATAAAGCTTCTGAGTTCATTCATATGGCTAGGAGATTAAGTACAAATTAAATATATCAAATATCTGGTCTTGCATCAGCTTCACTAACACTATATATATAAAGATATCTAACCTTAAGAGCCAAGGATGGAAAAGGCAGCAGGCTAAGATTCTAAAGAAAGCTTCCAGATCCTGTTTTTCTTCATCAAATGAGGTTTCTAAGTCACACGCTGGTTTATTCCACTTACATAGAAGCTAAATCTCCATAGGCATTCAGATAGCTTCATGGCTTATCTTACATTTTACTTACTGAGAGAGAACATTTCAGGAATTTCTAAATTTTTTGTTTGCTTATCATGCTTATCTATTCAGAGGTATGCTGCTAAACAATTCCCTGAGTAAGAATTTTTTCAATAAACAGGTTAAATAGGTTATATTAGCAGTCTTGTTTATGAGCGTATGTGTAAGCTATCAGAGCTGGTCATTTGCCTTTTCGCCTTCCATGGCACACACCCCTCCCTTCCTGAAGATAAATTATTTGTGGGCCATCTGCTTCATTCTCCCGTCTTGGCCTTCCTTATTCTCTAAATGTGTGTGATTTCCTTTTCCACTTCAGTGTCCTGATGTGGAAATGAAAAGAGGCTTCCAGACCTTCAAAATCTACTGCCACACCTGAGTTCAAAAAGCAACTCAAAGGCAAATGTGCATTGACCTTCAAGAAAAAGGCAGGATGGGTACCAGGGGAGAATCAAGGATCCAGATGGCAGAACTGAGGGCAAAGAGGCATTGTGTAAGGGCTTCCGACACAAACGAGGTATTTTGGACTTAAAGCTGGTGGACATTGGGTTCTTGTAGACAGGAATGTTGTATGTGAGAAGAACACAGACACACACATGCACACATGCGCGCACACACATACACACACTCTCTCTCCTGTGAATATTAAGACTGTAGAGAATAAGAAGCCTATCTATTCAGAAACTCAAGGCTTGTCAGTTGTCAAATTCCACACACTATGTTAAAATCTCTATTCTTCTTGTTATATTTCTTCCCTAAAGTTTTATGATTAATATTTAAGGCTATATTTTGAGGTTTATGCATTTTCAGGATTTTTTTTAATTTATAGATTATTTTACCAATATATCCCATGATCTTTAGAATAATGTTAGACAAATATTTTTTAAATTATTGAACTAGCTAGGCATTCTCTGGTTTAATCTGTATGGTCTTTATTTACCACTATCAAGATTTCTACACATTGCCGGGCATGGTGGCTCACACCTGTAATCCCAGCACTCGGGAGGCAGAGACAGGAGGATTGCTGAGTTTGAGGCTTGCCTGGGCTACATAGTGAGCTCAGGGCCAGCCTGAACTACAAAGTGAGACCCTGTCTCAAAAAAGAAAAAACCAACAACAACAACAAAAAAAGATTTCTACACATTAATGCCTTTTATTTTTTAATTATCTCTTATATTCCATACATTATTGCTTTAATATTTTTAATCTAATCTATCTTTGATAACATCTTTACACTTTAACATGTGTTTTATAACTGATATTACATTAAGTTTTTATATTATCTATGTTCCATTTATCCTCAGGGCATCTTCTACATTTCAACTAAAAGTTCAAACTCATAGTAGGAAAAGGTCATGTTTGACATCAGACTTACTTAGAGGGTCACAGGATCAGCCAACAGCCAGGTATTGGAAAACCACCTGGTCTTCTATACAGTGGAAATGCCTGTTGAGCTGCTTAGCACAGCTATCAACAAGGAATCCTCCACTCCTGCAAAAAGCTCAATGGGAGGAGACCAGAATCACACCCATGGTGTGGGGTTCACTGGAGTTTAGAACCCTCATGCCACACCTAAGCCAGTATTTCCTATAAGGGCTCCAGACACAGAGCTCTTAAAGGCACAGGCTCCATCATCAGGGAAGCACATTCCTGCCTACCTCTTGGTGATTAGCAGGTCTTTAAGTGTGGGTGCAACTTAGTAATCAGTGGTTGATTTTACCTTATGTGATGCTTCCTAATGTTCAGCTGTCATACAAATTTATCAGCAGTTTTAATATGACCATATCTGTAAGATATTACACTTGGTCACTTGCCAAACTTAAAAGTCAACAGCAAGTCACACTTTTGTGAAGAATAGGAGGAAATCTTAACGAATAACCCAAATCAGTCACATTTTCTTTTTCCTCTCTAGTTTTCTCTTTATCTCTCTTCCATTATATATACAATGTATTTGCATAATGCCTTTGCTAAGTTTGAAAAATAGCCTAAAATTGTTTTTCTGGTTATACCAATAGCATTTATTTTAAGTTACTTTCACTTAGTAATTTAAGCTTTAGTAATATTTATAATATTTATATTTCACCCAGAAACTACAAAAGTTTTCAATTGCTTCATTCTGCTTATTTGCTAGAAAAACATTATTATAATAGCTAGAAATGAGGTAGATATTTATTCAGATTTTATTGCCATTGTTTATCTGAATAACAAAATAACTTGCTTATTGTCATTACTAACCTTGGGTACTGCAGTTGTACTGTAATTCTTACTGCATTACTAAGCATTTCTTAACATCATTCTAGTGTTATTCATGATTTTCTTCGTTGGACACAAAACTTTCTTCAGGAATGCCTTTTAAAGGACTTTCATGGTCAATCCACTCAATAGTTATGCATGAGAGGAAAAACCTTCATTTCTTCTATTTATTAACATTTCTGAATATATATATTACATCTATTTATTGTCTGGAGTAAATGTGGGAGGCCAAATTTTAGTATGATCCTCAACATTACTATCTGGCACAGTTCACAGTCTGTGAAATGCCCTAACCCCTGAGTGTGAGCAGTACTTATAAATGTGATCAGATATCATTTGTGTGATTAAGTTATATGTCAAAAGTGATTATCAATAAACAATCAATTTTAAAAAGTGATTATGTGAATAGGTCCCTAATTACTTTATGCTATTTTAAAAGAAAGTTATTTTAAGTAACCCTGATCAAGTTAAAATGATCATTTTTAAGGAGAATAGAAATGTCAGAAAAAGACAAAGGCATTTTCACATGGACCTAGAAGAAGCAGCCATTTTGTGAAAGGGCGCCGAGGTAAAGACCTGCAGGGGTTTCTAGAGCTGCACAAGGACATGACTAACAGCCAGCAAGAAGATGGAGGCCATCGGATCAGCAAAGGGAAAGAATTTACTTTTGCAACAAGTGAATTTGGGATAGAACTCTAAGCTTC
Source organism: Thryonomys swinderianus (assembly GCA_004025085.1). NCBI lineage: Eukaryota > Metazoa > Chordata > Mammalia > Rodentia > Thryonomyidae > Thryonomys > Thryonomys swinderianus. The sequence goes on from PVIC010015868.1 coordinate 28,766, forward strand.
ACCTAAGAATACACACTAAAAAAACAGCTTAAATTCAGCTTTGTTAGATCCTATGACGAAGCCCAAACTAACCTCTGTCATATTTCTGAACTATACAAATGATGAGACAATTATATTGTGTGATTTTCTAAGACAATGGGTGGTATGGGGATTCTGTCCTTCTTCCAAAAGATACACGGAAGTACCAATGCCTGGGACTCAGTGACCTTATTTGAAAATAAGGTCTTTCAAGTGTAATCAAGTTGAGATAAGGTCAATGGGCTGAATTATAATACCATATCCCTATTGTTTTTTTAAGGGGGAAATTTGTATACAAGGCCATGCAGAGGAGTATGTCAGGTATGACAATAGACATACAGGGAGATATATATTTTTTTATTTTATTTATTTATTTTTTTGAGACAGGGTCTCGCTTTGTAGTTCAGGCTGGCCCTGAGCTCACCATGTAGCCCAGGCAAGCCGCCGCGAACTCAGCAATCCTCCTGTCTCTGCCTCCCGAGTGCTGGGATTACAGGCGTGAGCCACCACGCCTGGCACTTGGAGAGATTTATATGAAGTTGAGACCAAGTATGAAATGTTGCAAGAGCAAGCCAAGAACCTCAAGGATTTCTAGTAACCTACCACAAGCCAAGAAAGACAAGAGAAGATTGCCATCTATAAATAACAATGACCCTGCTGACACTTAGATTTAAGACTTTTAGACTTTTGATTATGAGACAGTATATTTCTCTTTTAAGTCACCCACTTTGTGGTACTTTATTAAAGCAAGGCTAGGAAATTAATACAGTAGGTTGGTGATAATTTGCTACAAAGCAACAGAAGACAAATTCTCTACATTTTATGGAATATTCTCATAAAAATTCAATTTTTGTATCATCCTTTCTATCCAAAATTTTAGAATATCTTTTATTTAGTTATATGGAGAATTTTTGAAACTTCAGTTGTAAAATATTATTTTCAACTTTTGAATCATGTTTGATATCCACAATTCTTTCTGAAGTAAATTCTTTTTTGGTTACTCCTTTCATTGCTGGGACATAATACCTGACATCCACAAATTAAAGGAAGAAAGATTATCTTTGAGCTCACACTTCATAGAAATTTCACTTCATAGTTGGCTGGCTCCAAGGTAGTGCCTCAGGACAGAAGAGCAGTCCATAGAAGAGCAGACAGGAAGCAGCAAAATAACAGGAAACCTGCTTTCTTTTCTGTCCCTTTATATTCCACTCATACTACAGTCTAGTGGTTGGTGCTGTCCACACCCAAGGTGGGCTTTCGTTTATGTGCATCCAGAACTATTCTAAACCATGCAGTTTCCACACACTTTAATTCCAGTGTCTCACAGGCATTATTCAGCCCACGTTCAAGTGCATGAAGCTTTAAGGGAGTTCTAGATAAAATCCGTAAAAATCGCTGTCTGTCTTTTCTTCCTAGAAATCCCTCTGCAAGATGTCTTGCATCTCATCTTTGTCTTTTCCTTTTTTATCAAATATGTACACTTCCATCTCTTAGGCTCATATCTTTAAAATTATGTATTTTGTTTCACCACTCTGCATGCTACATATTTGTGCTTCATGTGTATACAATCTGTGTCATAACATTAAGAGTAGCATAGCTGGGCCGGAGGGTTAGCGCAGTGGTTCCGGTGCCTGCCTCGCAAGCGTAAGGACCTGAGTTCGATCCCCGGTTACCACATATAATGCTGGGCGTGGTGGCTCACACCTGTAATCCCAGCACTTGGGAGGCAGAGACGGGAGGATTGCTGAGTTCGCGGTGGCTTGCCTGGGCACCATAGTGAGCTCAGGGCCAGCCTGAACTACAAAGCAAGACCCTGTCTCCAAAAAGCAAAAAAAAAAAAAAAAAAAAAGAGTAGCATAGCTACATGTTTCATACCCAACTTGAGATTTAAAATGGTAATATTAGCCTTAAAATTCTTTTTTTCATGATTCCACCAATATTAATTTGATGAAGTTTCCAATGTTGATTTTTCTTTTTCTTTTTTTTTTTAGTTTTTGGAGACAGTCTCACTTTGTAGTTCAGGTTGGCCCTGAACTCACTATGTAGTCCAGGCAAGCCTAAAACTCATAGAAATCCTCCTGCTTCTGCCTCTCAGGTGCTGAGATTACAGGAGTCAGCCACACACCAGGCACTGTGATATGTAGTACCTGGGATCAAATTTGGGACCTTGTGTTTACCAAGCAGATCACTGAGCTAAATCCCAGGCCCCTGCAGTGTTGATTTTTTGAGAGGATACTCTGTATCCAGCTAAGTAGGAGAGATAAGTTCTTGAATTCTACAACACAGTAGGTTATTGTACTTTATAAATTATTATATGTTCTATGAGGATCTAGACTTGAGTTTGTCTAAGACTGCAAACATAGTAAAATGGCAAGACAGTGGAAATCCTAATTACTTTTGATGTATACACATTACTTTCATATTAAACAATTACTTTATGCTCCCAAGAACTTGTGCCATATCTGGGTGTTATTTAAAAACAAAAATAAAATTTTGAAAAGGAGAATTAGAAAGCCCAGACTTAATGTCATGCATTAATTTAAACAGTATATGTTTTTACTCAGTATTTGAATCTCTAACTTAACTCTTGACCTTCTTAGATTATAATTACCAGTCTTTCTTTTAGGGGAAAAAAATAAAATCTGCAGGCAAATTATTCTAGTTTTATAATTTCTAATCTGTTCAATGTTTGTGTATATATACACACACATATATATTGCTATCAGAGATTATCTAAAGCTCTTCAATTTTCCTTCTTGGCTCAAACATTCAACTCTATCTTACTTTAGTACTATATTCTTTGCTCTTTTGTTTTGATTTATTCATTGATTGACTGATTTCAATCATGAGCAGGACCCGTGGCCTTCACCTTGAGTTGCCTCTGCAGCCCCCTCCCTTTTTTTTCATTTTGAGTCAGGGTGTCTGTGGGTCGCTACATCGCCCAGGGTGGCCTATTATTTAGGATCCTCTTCCCTCAGCTTTTCAGGGTCTTGGAATTTCAGGCGTGGTCTACAGTCACACCACCCTGCGTGGGCACCCGCCGGGTCTGTCTGATTTTTGGAGCGAGGCAGTGTGCGGCCAGATGAGTACTCGAATGGAATCTCAGGCATGCACCACCACGCCAGCTTATTTTCCTCATTTTGTTGTTTAGTGTTTGTAAAGTATTGATTGAAGCTTAATTCAAGCAATTAAAACAACAGATGGGTTTTGTTTACCATGCCTGAGAAATTTTAAAAGCATGTGTAAATTTCTTTACATGAACATGAAAAACAACCCCTAACAAACTTTGTCTCTTTCAGTGCCCATTGTAGACATTTCTATTACTTGTCTTATCAACAAATGTAGTAAAATTTGTACCTTGTAAAGTAAATAATAAGTCAGAATATCAAATATCAGAAAAAAGCAGAAAAATCAAACCACGTTTTCTTTATTGTGTATTGAATGACTTAATACAAATCATTTATATCATTCTCAAACTTATTTTGAGAGTTAAAAAATTATATTACTGCTTTAAAATTCAGTTTCATTTATACTTTCTCCAGTTCTCTCTATAGCTTTCATCCAATATAGATTTTAATATTCTTAACGTGTAGTATAAATCATTTTATTTTAATGACTTTATATTATTTTAATGGTTCATTTATGTCTTCTGTGTCTAACTAATCAAGTGTTTCTACCTGAGGACAGAGAACTCCGTGTGGTACTTATCTCACGTTAACCTACCTTCTTAGTAAGTTATAGATACGAATATTGTCTCTATCTCCTTGGAAACGCAGATAACACTTTAAGAAACATTTTGAAGCACATCCTTTGTTGACCTATATGATTTAGTTGGAGAAGATGGAAGAATATGCACACCCACAAGCACAATTATTAAAAGACATGATTTACCTATACATCCATCTTTATCTCTGTCTCCGTCTCTGTCTCTGTATGATACATCCAATTTAGATGGGGAGGGCCAGATCATTTTCCAGAAAAGATGCATATTACCAAAGGGAGAGGGTAGAAGTCTGTATTTCCACACCTCAGAACACCTGCTTATAGTTCAGAGTAAGGATCTTTGTTCGCCTACACTTGACTTTTGAATGGAAAATTAGCCTTTCAATGAGGAGAAAATGGGAAAATAAGTAAAGTTATAAACACTGAAACCAAGCACATGGATATAAAGAGCAATAACCTGCCTCTGAGGGAAGGAGACCTCAGAGCCTCAGAAGGATCTGGGAGGGAGACATTAACGATCCTGTGTATTTCAGAACTGTCACTGTAGCCTTCCAGATGAAATTGGTAGACTCACACACATGGTGCTCCAGACTGAAAAGTATTGTACATTTCCATAGCAGTAGGATTTGCAGCCTTTCTCTAAATAGCACCTGCCACAAATTGTTTGCCATCCCCTTGAACCTTTTCAAGGAGCCTAGCGGAAGTGGGAGGGATACCTTAGCTTTACACCTCTTCGGCAGAACAAGTCCATGTATCTCCCACACTTCCCCTTAGCAATTTCATGACTATAGGACCCAAGACCACTCCATTGCCAGCGTGAATGGACAGGACACATTAGTTTTCCTCATAGAGTTAACCAAATGAAAGAAGTAGACTTAAACTGAGCTGTAAACTTGCCAGCCAACTGCAAGACTATATTAGTGGGAGTTTCCAACTGTGGCTCTATCTGATTTATGTCCCATTGGTGACAGGGAGAGGAATAATTTTAAACACCATTTTCTTCCAGGAGAGCATATGTGTTCACCGAATTTCCATCTTAAGTGGAAGCTAGGCATAAATGTGTCTGTTTTCTGAAAACACAGTGATTTTCGCCTTAGGGGTGCTCATAAGCAACTTGCAAGTAGATTATGTAGCTCTCATTTGATTAAGGAGATTTCTCTAAGTGAGATGTGTATTTCTATGTGAATGCTGCAAACAGTTTTCCCCATGATAGGAGTCACTGAATTAAGAAATCTGACATAAATTTGTCCCTAATTTTAGCTAAAGTAATCACTGGCACCATCTGAGTTGTGAAAGATTCACAGGTCAGCTTCGACTCCCTAGATATGTTAGTTTATACGTGACTGTTCTTCCCCAGACTTCCTCTTTGTGGCCCCAAATGAAGGTGATACTGTGATCTACATGGCCTGTTCTACCAGGATAAATGACTTAGGACAGGTATAATGGTCAACAAAAACTCTGAGAAAATATCTCTTAAGTGGGCCACATTAGTTTGTAGGTTTTCTTCAGCCCTGGGGGTTGGGTTTGAGATAAACAGTGCAGGTTGACACTTCACCCTACCAGTCTTTGTTTCTGGGCTAGAAAAAGACTATATAGAAATGAGGAGGATATTGTTCTGAGATATTTCTCTACGAGTATCTCAACTTATGTATGTATTATGAGTGAAGAAACTGACAGCTTTTGTCCAGTCTACCTGTTCAAGGGTGTTTGTATAGCAAACAGCTTTGAAAGATAAATTATGATGTGTCTAATGGATTAGACTAAGTGATACTCATGTAGCTGATAAGAGATTTCTTCTGGGAAGGTTGCATCTGTCCATTTACAGAGAGATCTAAAAAACAAACAAGAAAAACAGAAAACAAAATCCTAGCTTTTAATCGGCTCTAGAATAATAAGAAAAAGCTCTGCAAGTCGAGGCGGCTATGCTGGCTGTGTCCCAACTGTGGCCAGTGATCCAGTACATCTAGTATAGCTAATAGCGATGTTGTCTGAACCTTTGACAAGCTTTCAGAGGTGAAATTGCTGCGTGCAGTGGCCCACGCCAGTAATCCCAGCATTTAGGAGGCTGAGGCAGGAGTTTAGTTTGAAACCAGCCTGAACTACATAAAGACCCCCTGTCTCACCTTCGCCCATAGCAAAGGTAAAATGAACTATCAACTTTTAGGATTTTGAAGTAAGGTCATTACTTGCCGTACGTCACTACTCACTTTCTGAGAAGTAATTTTGGCTTGCTACTGAGTCTCAGGAGAAAATAAACACTTT
>PVIC010015869.1:0-21833 GCA_004025085.1 Thryonomys swinderianus
AAAAAAAAAAAAAAAAAAAAAAAAAAAAAAAAAAAAAAGCTCAAGGTTTTGTGTTCAATCCCCAGCAGCACACACCACAATGCTGGGTGTGGTCGCTCACACCTGTAATCCCAGCTCTTGTGAAGCAGAGGCAGGAGGACTGCGGAGTTTGAGGCTTGCCTGGGCTACATAGTGAGCTCAGGGCCAGCCTGAACTACAAAGCGAGACCCTGTCCCAAAAAAAAAAAAAAAACAAAAACACCCAAAAAACAAAAAACAAACCAGTTCACTGCAAGCCAGGTATAGCGGCACACACCTGCAATCTCAGCCTGTGGGAGAGGCTGAGGGAGAAGGATCACAAGTTTGAGTCCAGCCAGGAAAAAGTAGCAAGTTAGCAAGACCCTGTTTCAAAGTCTAAAAAAGAGGGGCTGGAGATTTAGCTCAGTGGTTCAGGCGCCTGACTCACAAGTGCAAGGTCCTGAGTTCGATCCCAGTATCCACATACAAAGCTGGGCGTGGTCACTCACACCCACCAGCAATCAATACCACATACCACAGTGCCAGGCGTGGTGGCTCACACCTGTGCCTGTAATCCCAGCACTCGGGAGGCAGAGGCAGGAGGACTGCTGGGTTCAAGGCTTGCCTGGGCTACATAGTGAGCTCAAGGCCAGCCTGAACTACAAAGCAAGACCCTGTTTCAAAAAAAAAAGCTGGGCATGGTGGCTCACGCCTGTCTTCCCAGCACACGGGAGGCAGAGACAGGAGGATTGCTGAGTTTGAGGCTTGCCTGGGCTACATAGTGAGCTCAGGACCAGCCTGAACTACAAAACGAGACCCTGTCTCAAAAAAAAAAAAAAAAAATTGAAAAAAGACTAGGGATGTACTCACTCTGGATTCAATCCCTAGCACTTCCACTAATGCCACCGTTAACTGTATTTAACTATGTATTTTACTACTTCTTTCCTCAAAAAACACTGAAAATGTGCCACTGTTGAAAATGTCTGCAGTAAGTCAGTCTTGTTACTCAGAAGACAGGCAAGGAGGATCCCAAATTTGAGCTTACCCTGAGGAACTTATTGAAACTTTACCTCAAAATAAAAAGGGCTGAGAATATGCCTCAGTGGTAGAGTACCTGCCTATTATGTTTAAGGTCCTGCGTTCAATACCCAGAACCAAAACAATCCCACAAATTAATAAGAATAAAAAGGGCCGGGGATGTAATTCAGTGGCAGTGTGTTTACCAAGCACTCACAAGGGCCTGGGTTCAATTCCCAGTACTGAAAAAATAAAAGTCCACAGCAGTAACATGGTGAGAATGAGGGCCTGTTGTCAAGGGGCTTTGTGGGGGACCTGAGCCTGCACCCCAGGAACCAGCTGTGGCAGGGTACCAACCTCCCCACGGGGAGCAGGGGTTCAGATCAGCCATGATCAGTGTTTCCTTTTTTTCTTTTTCTTTTTTTTTGTTTGTTTCCTTTTTCTTTGTAGTTGTTCTTACATTATTTTACTGTTGGCTGAATGAGCCCTGGACCCAACATAATGGTAGCCTTTCCTGAATAATTTGTGACCAAAGTTGGGCCTGGGGTCTGGAAGCTGGTGTCTCCACCTCCAGTGCCTACCTTTTTTACTCACTGAGTCCTCTCACACTCCAGGAAGTGTCCCAAATGAGAAGATAGAGGAACGTATATGGGGGTTAAATAACTTGCTAGAGGTCACAGAGTCTAACTGTGAAATCTCAAATTCAAACCCAGAGAACCTAATGCCAAAGACACAAATCTTGGCTTCACCAAATGTGAGCCAAGAACCAGTGTCAGCATCACCTGAGACCTGGGAGATAATAGGAATCTCAGGCCCCAAACCAAGACCTACTGAATCTGGATCTGAATTTTGACACAATGCCTGGCTGATTCATAAGCACATAAAAATTTGACAAGAGCTGCTTTAAACCACAAGGCTAGACTGTGATCAAAAGTGCTGGGGCAGCTCAGCACGAAGGAAGACAGAGTATATTCATTAGAGGAATTTAGAGCAGAGAGCAGGCAGGTCACAGGCAGAACGCACTCCACTGAGGCATCAGACTCGGCACTATGGGCTCCACCAACATGCAGTTACCACCCCTGAATTCGCTGCCTAGACTGTTTTGAGCTCAACACTGAGCTTTTACACTCAACAGTAATTTTGGTTGTTTGTTTTAAACAAACATACTTCATTTTTTAGAGCAATTTTGGGTTCACAGCAAAACTAAGCAGAAGGTGCAAGGAGTTCCCACATAACCCTATCCCCACACTGACAGCCCCCCCACTACCGCCATCCCACACCAGAGCGGTACATTTGTTATCAGTGATGAACCCACAGCGACACATCATTATCCAAAGTCCACAGTTCACATTAGGGTTCACTCTTCTGACAGGTTTCAACTCTGCATGGAATATGTATGAAGGATAAACAGGATGTCTGGCCCCTTGAACCCAACACCCCTTTTGAATGCAAGTGCCTTGAGGTCTGACAGCAGCCAGAGGTTGATGATCTGGCTCTTTGCTCTCAGCTTCCCCAACAGTGTACCATTCTTGGGCTGCTCTGCTGGTCTCCCTTTCAGATGGAGTTAAAAAGACCAGAGCCAAAAGGGCCACAGCTTTGAAGGGCAGAGTAGTGGAGAGAGGAACAGTGAATCAGGGGCACAAACTGTCTCCTCTCCAACCACAAGCCAGGTCCGGATCCATGGCAACCCTCGCCTCCTGGACCTGAAGTTCGGCCACATCTCCAAGAGTTCTGGTTCCCACCAGAAGCCGGAGAGCCCAGCCAGCCAGGACTCCCAGGACACAGTCCCGGCTCACCCTCCCCTCTGCCTGCCCCAACCCCGGCCCTGGTCCTGGACTAGAACCCCTCAAGATCTGTGAGCAGCAGTGAAATGGAGGCACAGCCCTCAGCCTTCTGATGCCAATGCCGATGAAGTGACTGCTCAGGGCTCACTGCCTTCCTTCCTAACAGCGCAGACACCTCTGATGGTCGTTTCTCCTCTGCTTTTATTCTGAGCTAGGGTGAGAGGGTAAAAGGAAAGGATGACCAAACCAAACACAGTCTACAAGGTTAAACAAAATTAACTAACATATATAATGTATGAAAGAAGGTTAGGACTCTATTTCCTGCCAGCATCCCCTTCTGTCTTTTCTGTTCATATTCACCTCAGCTGTCTTTATTATGCCCTGACCCTTCTGTGGTCCACCTTCCCCATGCCACAGGTGATGTTAACGCTGGTCTGCTTCTACGACCACTGATCCCTACCCCTCTGTTCTCCCTATGTGAGGACGGCTCATCACTACTGTTCCAACTGGCTGCAAGAAGCATAAAGGAAGAAAGTTGCTGTCTTCAGACTCTTGAGATCCAAGACTGGGACCCCAAAATGTTCTGAGGTGGTAGGTGGTTTAGAGTCAAGCTTTCTGATTTGAAAATCTGGGAAGCAGGATTTTTTTTTAAAATAGGAAACTTTGGCCGGGCGTGGTGGCTCACGCCTGTAATCCCAGCACTCGGGAGGCAGAGACAGGAGGATTGCTGAGTTCGAGTTTTGCCTGGGCTACATAGTGAGCTCAGAGCCAGCCTGAACTACAAAGCGAGACCCTGTCTCAAAAAAAAAAAAAACAGGGAAACTTTGTTTTTAAATATTGGGAAATAATAAAAATAATTTTAGACTGCTAAGACAGCCAGCAAAACATCCCCAAATTTGTGACACTGCTCTAGGTGTCTGGGGGCCCAGCCCACCCACAGCAGCATGTGAGTTCCGTGTACTCTTTTAGGTAAGGTCCAGCCTCAGACCACCCAGGAGCTCCAAACTCCAGGGCCAGGACTCGTCAACTGAGAGGTGCTGGCTCTGTGGGCACACACACCAGCCTGCCTGGGGCACTCGCCACACCAATCTGCTTCGGCGTGATCCAAGCTGCTGATTGTGATCTATAAACCCTGGATGGCTGGCATGCTGGCTACTTTAGCGCTGCTCCTCTCCCCATGGGCTAGAGGTCGCCTTCAGCTCTCCCACGAGAAGCTCACATTGAGCCTTCAGCAATCTGTGAGCCAGAGACTGGGTGGCCCCAGAGGCAGCATCGAGCTCCAGCAAGTCACCTCACAGCCCTGGCCCCCAAGAGCAGAGCGGCAGCCTCCGGGCACAGAGGAAGCCCTGATATTTAGGCCAGGCCTGAGGAGCACAGAGCACGTGTTGTCCTTCGTGATGACTCAGGGCTTTCAGAGAAAACCTAGGAGATGCTCCCCACTCTGCCTCAAGTCCACACTGGGGTTTCAGCTCAGACACCACAGCCAGCTTTGTTTCTGTCCCTTCTGCAAGGAGCACAAACCAGGGCCAACACTTTGGCAAAGAATGTTTCAGCTCAACAATGCAAAAAACAAGCTGGAGTAGGTTGTGGCAGGCAAACCTCCTCAGGCTTTAGAACAAACATTTCCCTGTCTCCCGGTTGGGGTGGAAGCAGAGAGAAACCCTCGCCACTTTCTCTCCTTCCCCTTCTGAGCCGATCCTGCCATCCTTTCTTCAGAGAAGTCAAACAGGCGGGCAGCTTGCTTTCCCTGCCACGGGGAACACAAACGAGTGCCATGGAAACCTCAGAGTGTGCAGGACACTGCAACAGGGACAAAACTCTTTCCGTTCCAGAAACAAAACCCTGCGCTTTCATGAAGGCTGTGGATGGGCCCTGTGAGGGGTGCTGGCAGGCTAGGAGCCCAGAACCTCCCATCCTGTGGGCCCTCAGCCCAAAGACAGAAAGACCAAAGGGAGAGAGGGAGTCTGAGACCTATTCCAACGCCTCACACCCCAGCCTGATATGGCACCACAGCACAGGAGATAGTGGGGTCTCTAAACAAGATGCCCTTAGAATTCTGAGACACAGCTGCTACCCTGCTCAGGAAAAAAAAAAAGACACCAGGTGAAGGGTCACAGACAGAGGTGACTCCGCACAAAAACAGCCCATTGCTGTGCTTCCTGCATTCCACACAGCACCACAGAATACTCTGTACAGGCGACTCACCAATGTTTGGATGCTTCAGAAGTCGGCATATCCGGGCTTCACGTTCTAGTTTCTGGTGATCTGAAGGAAGAAAAAAACCGAAGCCATGAGCCATCCATTCTATTCAAGAATACCTGGCTTTTCATATTCATTTAATTCTCAGGCACTGACTACATACTTCTGGCAATGAGACAAATTAACTCCCCAAGTCACAGCAATCCTGGAGATACTATTATGACCACTTTTTCCAGTTAACAAAATTATGTGGCTTGAGAGGTGATACATCCAAGCCAGTGATTGGCAGAGTCAGAAAGGAAGCCAGGTGTTAGCTAAAACTCTGATGTTTTTTCCTCTACTAGAGAGATTTCTTTCTTGTTGAAGTAGCAGCACAGTAGTCTCCTCTTTTCTGAAGGACAGATCTCCCAAGATCCCCAGTAGATGCCTGAAACCATGGATCATACCACATCTTACACAGAAGCACTGTGACACTGAGACATTTTCTCCATCTGATAATCAAAAATGCCTCTAAGTAACTAATAGTCAGGTTCCTTATTCAGCGGAACACTCTCAGGTCCCAGGGGAAAGGAACCGAGCAGCAAGGGACCTCATCGTGCTATTAAGACAGCAAGCAAAGTAAAACTTATTCATTGCTTATTTCTGGAATTTTCCCTTAATACTTTTGAATGGTGGTTGGTCACAGATAACCAAAACTGCACAAAACAAAACACAATACGGGATTAGTGTAATCGTTGAGTTGTACTGAGCCTAATATATGACTAGGCGCAACGCCAGAGTTTTGTGTATACTGTCTTATGTGGTTATTCCAGCAATTCTGAAACATAATGATGCTGGCCAGTAAAGACACTGATAACCAAGGTAAGATTCTGACTTTTCCTTTCTCTCTCTCTCTCTCTCTCTGGCACCAGAGATAGAACTCAAGACCTTGTGTTTGCTAGCCAGGCGTGGCACCACTGAGCCTCATTCTCAGCTCATGGTTCTTTTTTTCTTTCTTTTTTTGAGACAGGGTCTTGCTTTGTGGTTCAGATTGGCCCTGAGCTCACTATGTAACCCAGGCAAGCCTCAAACTCAGCAATCCTCCTGCTTCTGCCTCCTGAGTGCTGGGATGACAGGCGTGAGCCACCACACCCCACATTGTGGTATGTGGTATTGACTGCCCATGGGCATGAGTCACCACGCCCAGGATTGTTGTATGTGGTTACTGGGGACTGAACTCAGGACCTTGTGCTTGCTAGGCAAGCGCTGGAACCACTGAGCTAAATCTCCAGCCCAGGTTGTTTCTTTTTTATGTTGCTAGAGATGGGACCCAGGACCTCATGTATGGTAGGCAAGTGTTCTACCACTAAGCCACATCCCAATCCTGGTGATTTATATAAAATAATAATTACAGCTAACATTTACTGAGAGTAGACATCTATACCACACGGACATATCTTTCAATTTATTCTCACAACTACTCTGGAAGACTGGCACTATTCTGATGCCATTTTACAGAAAAAGAAAACAAGATACAAGTGCTGCTTCTCTCCCTGTCCTCCTGACCACCCATGCCATGAGCTGATCTGCTCACACTCTGGCTCTGGATTACTCTATTTTGAAGAAATGACCAGAATCTGTGAGTCCTCAGACCCAAGTGAGGGCCATGGGACAATTCCTTCCACAGGATGGTGGAGCCCAACAAATGCAGAAGATGCAGCTCAGAGCAAGCAAGCCCAAAGCCTCCCTCTCTGCACTGTCTACTGGAATCCTCTCCAAGCCAACTCCTTTCTAAGCCTCCCTGCTTCCCTGGGAGACTGACATCTTGCTCCTGACTACCCTCATCTCCCACTGCACTTCTCTTGATTCACACAGCACAGATCGCAACGGTCATCTTCTGTCACAAGTTTTCCAAGTAGAGAAACTTTCTAATTGCACCTCCTGTTCTTTCCATAAATAGAAGCTCCGTAGGGCTGACAGGTAACAACAGCAGCAGTAACAACCAGCACCTATGAAACATTTACCACACACCAGCAGGGACAAGCACATCACTGTTCACCCTCACAGAAACTCTTGTCAAGCACGAATCTGATTGCCTCTATACAAATGAGGAAACTGAGGCTTAAAAACATTAAAGTACTGGGCCGGGCTTGGTGGCTCAAGCCTGTAATCCCAGCACTCGGGAGGCAGAGGCAGGAGGATTGCTGAGTTCAAGGCTTGCCTGGGCTACATAATGAGCTCAGGGCCAGCATGAACTACAAAGTGAGACCCTGTCTCAAAAAAAAAAACAAAAACAAAAACAAAAAAACCCATTAAAGTACTAGGCCTGCCCAAGGTAATAAACAGGAAGTGCATGAAGGTGGCCCGAGGACCTAGGTCCCTTTTCCCTACCACTGTGCCATGATGACCAAGGAAAAGTGAGAGCCAAGACTATAGACTCTGAGGGACAGAGCGCAGCAAAGTTCAGCTCCCTAGGCCTAGCAACTCCTGTCTTCCTCAGGAGCAGCTTCTCCCCATCTGCCTCTACCTCACACAGCACAGGCTCTTTAAAGCCTCCTATGCCTCTCACAACAATCCCACCAGGTAGGTACCAGGCTCCTGTTTTACAGATGATGAACTCAGGCCTGAAGAAGTTAAATAACTTGTCAAAGGTTTCACAGCAGCAAAAGGGAAGACTAAACCCTGGCCTGTTACTCTGAGATAAAGTAAGGATTTCAGATGAGAAGGAACTCATGGTCATTTCACCAACCGTCTGAAGCTTTGTGCTGAACTTTCCCTCCAGCAATAGCTCTACTTCATGGAAGGCAGTGGGGACTGGCAGAGATTGGCTGCTGCTGCCCAGCTAATCTATCCCAGCTGCCCAAAGATCTGGGTCAGGCCTTCCTTCCCATCCGCAGCTGCAGCATGGCCACTGCCCAGGATGCAGCCATACCAAGTTAACTCCGAATGCCCATATTACCTGGTATCCCTTGTTCCCAAAAGATGGGCAGGGACTTCTGAGCCAGGCATTAAGGATGCAGCCATGGGAGGCATGCTGGTGGTAGAGATGGGACTTGCTTCTCCTAGATCTGGCCCTACATCAGAGCCACCCCACCTTCCTCCCAGTCTTGGAGTGGAGCCAGAGGTACCAAGCCAGCCACCCGCCAATCTGCAGACATTGGCCCCGTCTGACCACTCACCTCACCACCCTTGACCCACAACTCGGGCTTGGCTGCCTGGACAGGTGGAGGAAAACAGCATCTTGCAATGTGGAGGTGGCAGCTGAGGGGAAGGCCCAGAAGATTAATGTTTATCTCCTCCCTTAAGTCTCTTACTGGCTAATGGTTACGGCCCCACAACAGCAACAGCACTAAAAATAAGAAAAGGCGCTCCGGCTTTACCAGTGACTCAGCGTGGAGACAGGAGACACGGACTTAGGCTCTCAGCTCCTCGAAGGAGCTGCCCAGGGTCCACAGGGTCCTCGCCAGCCACTCTGTTCAACCAAGGAGCTGAGCCCTAAGTTCTAGGCAAGGCTCACGTCTTCTCTGAACCCCAGGCTGTGTCTTGGTCCTCGCCCTGATTCTAAGCCACAGAGTAGAGCAATTAACGCATCAGTTTTGGAGTCAGACAGTCCTGGATCAAGTCCAGCACTGTGATATCTGGCAAGTTATTAAATGCACCTAAGCCTCAGTCGGCCCTTCAAAATGTATTTATCAAGGCCTACCACATGACAAGGTACCGTTTTAGGTGCTGAGGAACAGTAGCAAACAAACCAAATGGAACCCCTGCCCGGCGGGGGTGGGGTGGGGGTGGCTCACATCCCGGTGGGTCTGGAAGGGAGACAGGCAGACAAAAAGAAGCTCGGCTTGTGCACAGTGCAGTAAGCTCCACGAAGGAGAATGAAGCAGGGAAGGCAGACAGCGAGAGCCTGAACACAGTGGGCAGGGAACCTCAGTGAGAAAGTGGCATCTGATTTGGAACCAACAGAGGCAAGAGTGAGCCAGACACCTCACTCGGGGAGGAGTTTTATTCTAATATGGAAGCACCAAGACCTGAGGTTTAAATGAGGTAATGAGTGGAATACTCAGCCAAGTGCCTGACAAGAAAGAGCCTCCTTTCCGGGGTCTCAGTGACAGAGGACAAAGAGTCTTGGGCCAGGAGTATAGCCACAGCTAATGCCACAGATGACAGAGAGCAGGACCCACTCTCCTCTCCACCTAGGCAGATGCAGGGTCCAAAACACAACACCCACATCTTCTCACTCATGGGGCTTCTCCTGAGCTCGGGCGCAGCCTACCCACTTGATAGCCTGCAGGGAGCCAGGCAACAGGCTCTCCTCGGAGAGGACCACCCTAGGGTGCCACTGCCCACAGGGTCCCTCTCCTTCCCCAGTCTCGCTGGTGAGGGCACCCCACCATCGCGAAGCTCTCTGTTCAGTGAGCTAAGTGGCTTCTCCCAGGCACACTCTCCTGCCCTCCTTTGCCATGCACAGCCCAGCTGCCACCCAGCCCCACCAGCTGCTCTGTCCTGTCTCTCCCAGAGTGCTCCACCCCAGCAGAGATGAGTCCTAGTTTAAGCATATTCCCCAAGTGCAGGGCATCCTGGCTGATCACAGCATCCTCAATGCCCAAGGGAAAGGCCACGGGGCTGCCTTGGTCCATGGCAGCAGGAAGAGGCTCAGGGTCCACATCCCACGCCACTAAACACCAACTGGTGCTCTGGCCACAGGGACAGCTTCTTCTTTGAGCCACCTCTCCTTCCAAGGACCGATCTTCTCCCTCCCATCCACGTTTCTTCTGGGCTCCTCCCTGCCCCCTCCCACAGCCCAGCCCCCCCTTCCTGTTTGACAACAGCCACTTCCCGCTTTGCACAGGGCCACTTCCTGCCTGCCTATGTGCTACTGCCATGGAGACCCACCCATGCCGGCCCTCAGCCCCAGCTTCAACCACAGCCTTCTGCAAAGTTTTCTCCCTAAGAACAGGGGTAGGACTGGGGAAGAAAGCAGAAGCAACCTTATCAGACTCCTGCTTCCACATCGGAGGCCCTGAGTCCTCCCCCAACTCTGCTCCAGGGCAGATCCAGGTCCTGGGAAACAAGGATGACAACAACCCTGCCTCTCCTGCCTACGGCCCAACTACTTCGAGGTGTGGCCAGGTATGCCACGATTTCACAGAGAAGGACAACAGGGAGTAACCAGACACACTAAGACAGGGAGAAAGGAGGAAGCAGTCAGTGAGGCGACAGCATGCAGCAAATGGACACACAGGGCCCTCACTCACCATCCTCTCCCCCTGAAACAGAGGCCTACTTCGTATCCACTCTCCTTCACCATGCCTGGAATGAGGCCAAGGAGGGCTGGTCACCTGCCCTCCATGTCCCTGCTCAGGACCTGCCCTCTGATATAGTGACATTTCTCTAAAATCACAAATGCCAGCAATGGGTTCAAAAGAGAATTCTGCTGCCACCTAAACACACGACCCTCTTTAAACAGGAAAGGACATGTGGTCACACTCTGGCCCCGAGTTCCAATTTCAAACGCCCTACCTCTCTCAGAGGATATTCTGCAGATCTGTTCCTATAAACCCAAATAGGATCATAAGATGCTTCCTACAGCCCCGTCTACCTCAGACACTCGATGGGAGGGCCTCAGCTTGCTGTCTTATGAGATTCCTTCTCCAACCCCCTTCCCGCACAGCAAAAACCTCATCTGGCCTCCGTGGGCATCACCCAGAGGGCCACAGACAAGTGAGACACAGGGATTTGATGTCATAATCCACATCTCCAGCTGCCTGTAGATTGCCTGGGGCCTTGGACACTAAGCAGTGGTAATTCCAGGCCACAGTCCCACCGACCCCCCCACTATGAAGACACCACTTCCTTTCTTCTTTGAATCTCATTCCAAAAGGCCACTTCCATCATATCACCCAGGAACAATGACTTCTGATTCTCTGTACCCAAACACAAAGGGACTAGCTGTGGAGTGTGAACACAGAGGACAGGGCCTGCAATGCACCCACGGGAATCTCCAAACTTCTGTCTTGTAACTTAGAATTGCGCCCATCTTTTTGGTCCTAAACCAAAGCTAAATACCCACTGTCAGCCAGGTGACAAAAAGACCCAAACCTCACTAAGGTGTTTGGATTTCAACACAAGGAAAATTCTAACAAAGGAGGAGAAGGTTTAGGGTGAGGATGGTAAGACATGACCCATAGTTCAAGCTCCAACCTGGCTTTGATGGAGAAAAGGTCCACAGGGGTCATGAGCAAGCCCAAGAAGGCAAGGCTCTGCCTATGGACATTCTAGTCACTTTTAGGACTAGAACAGGGTCATCCACTGAGTTCTCAGTGCACGCAGCAGGGCTGCTGGTGCCTGCAGCCTTTGCCCAGTTTTGGTGACATTTCCTTCATGGTAACCAGCCCCAAGTAAAACATCCCAGGAAGCAGCCCCTAAAAATAGCTCCTCCCAGGGCAGCAGCAAACAGGGGGAGGGGAAAGAGAGGGAGGAGAAAAGAGGGGAGCAGATGGGAAGCTGCTGCTGCTACCACTACTGATAGGGCCCAGGAAGTAGAGATGGTGTTGGGGGGGAGTGGCTGGAAATGTCCCCATCACAGAGTCCAAATATGTGGGTAAAAAAGAGAATGGCACCTCAAGCAGCAATGAGGGATTTGCTCCACTGTGCTTACAGCTCTGGGCCTAGACAGAGAGGTGTGGGGAGACACACTGGATTCATCTCAGGGGAAAATGACCCAGACCCTGTGTCTGAAAGACAGTATCTGGGGAAGGGAAGGCCAGCGTCTGACGATGCCACAGGCTGAGTATGGGCACAGTTGCAAGTGCACCTCTGACTCACAAATAAAACCAAACTCCCAGCACATCACTTACGCCTTGGTTTCCCCAGTCATCCTGGGACAGACGTGTTGACCATGGCCAGGTGACAAAAGGGCTCTGCAGAGAGGTACTCAAGAGGCCCAAGTGCCTATCTCTTCCTGTCACCACCTTCTTGGCACCCCATGGGATCAGGCCCATCCGCTGGCCAAAGGCTGTTCAGAGAGTAACAAGCACAGAGATGGGGACAGGAGTGGATCACCCCCCTCCCTGTCCAGCCTCAGCAGAGAACGGGGTCAGCCACTCGCTCACCTCTAGGGTTTCAGCACAGCCTCTGATGAGGGTATGATGACAAGGGCTGAGACAAGCAGAAGCTTTCCTACAGCACGGCTACCATCCACCCTCCATGCCCACCCTGACACAGTGCCCCAAGTCCCTCTGGGAAGGTGGGGGGGGGAGGGTGACAGACCAGGGCCATGTGATTAAGTCCCACAAGCTCTGACATGAGTACTGGATGAAAGTAGTCCAGCGGGAGCCTTGGCAGGGGAGAAGGACTTCTAGCCCGCCCCTCATCCATTGTCAGAGAGAAGTCAGAGGACTTCAGCCACTTCTACCCAGGATGCCATTTGTCTGTTCACAGAAATGGCCTGTTTTATCCTCAAGAGAAAAGCAAGGCTCTGCACACAGCCTCCTTAATGCTTCCTTGAGTTCAAGTGTGGCACCGAGCTCCTCTTTCTCTCCCTCCTTCTGCGGCTGCCTCACCCTCCCTTCTCTTCCCCTCATTTCACCCAGATCCTTAACAGGAAAGTCTCACTTGGAGATACCACAGGGGACACAAATGTCATGGGGGCTGCTCAGGCCAAGACCAAAGGGGTGGGACTCTCAGCTGGCACCATCCAGGGGGATCCCATTTCAGTCCCCAGGGCCAGCTGGACCCAGAAAGGGACAGTCTTTACCCTTCTGGTAGCCAACACACCACAACACCAGCCACTCAGCCTGCCACCACCTCAAGTATAGACTAACACCCCAGCCTGGGGGCCAAAATGAGGTCCCTAGTCACAGATGGCTACATACCAGAGACACCCCTGGAGGAGGCTGGGGCAAGGGATATCTGCTGAATCCCAGGAACATGGCAAGAGTGACGGTCACTGTTTTTGTGGCTTCTGCCGATTTTAGGTAGTGTTTGGTAAATAGTGGTTCGTAAACTACCTGCATGAAATGTGCTACAGTATATAGTAAAAATGCATATTCAGGGGCTATACCCCAGGCACCCTAAAGTTGAATTTCTGTAGACAGGACCCAGGGAGCTGCATTTTAAACCAGGTTCAAGGTGATCCTTATGCACACTAACACTGAAAGTCACTGCTTAGAGAAGTGCCAGTAGTGGAGCTCTAAAGCCATTAATGACAAAGGAGGAGGAATCTTAAACTATGTACAAGGCTTCCTACATCTCCGGCCCTAACTTATAACCCAAGCATAGGTCTTTATCCTCACCTGTTGTCTCTGCCAGCAGCCTGGTTTCCCAGATCAGAAATGAGAAGCCCAAGCCAACACCAAGGGTACAAGGGCTCCAACAACATGATGCTGACCTTCTCAGGGGCCAAAGCCAAAAATCAACCATGATTTGGTACAGTCTTGTTGATCTAGTCATTTAACACGCATGTACTCAGTAGGTATCAGGCACTTTGCTAGGGCCTATCTACACCAAAGTAAAGATAATGGACACGGTCCCTTCCTTTCACTTCCTTTCCTGGTCCTTCTGATGAGGAAGGCGTTTCTTACACAGCTTCAGCAGAAATGTCTTCATGTGGGGATTAGCTAAATAATTATAGAGAAGACTAAAACAGACTCCATCACTGTTTCTGGGAGCAACTTTCAGTAAGACCAAGGGCATTACTCCAGTACCCAACTTGGTGCAACCAATTGGGATACAGATAACGGAGGCCTCAATGACAAGCAATGATCGCCTATAGGAAGGCTTCCCATTCAGGTCTGAGTCGCCCGCAGAAGACTAAGCCATCTCTCCCCAGGGCTCCTGGGCCACCTCACCATGGACGCCAAGAGAAGCAGCTCTACACTCTCTTTCCTTCCTCTCACTCTGAGCATAAATCGCAGACAAGCAAGCAAGCAAGCTGGCAGGGAGGTTCCGCAAATCCAGAGGTTTCTAATGTTGCTAATTGTTCCTGGGATAAATCCTAAGCTGTGTAGAAAAAAGGACCGTTTGCCCTTCAACTGTAGCAATATGGGGAAAATACTTTTGGATGTAAGCAAAGAGAACAGGATATAAAATGTTATGCTCCACGAGGTGAAAATCTGCATGCATATGAATAAAGATAAGAAGGGAATATGAAGATTTAAAAATAAAAAAAAGACATAAGGGCTCAGGCTCCTTGGGGGGGGGGTGCTCTTAAATCTTAAAATAACGACTTATCGTTACCATCACCTGGCCCACTAGCTCTCACATCCAAGCCTAATTTAAATGCCTCCTTCAGCCTAGCAGAGCGAAGCCCAGAGCCTGGGCTCAAGGAAGAGCTCAAATCCACACCCATCACTTTTCTGAAGCAAGTGCAATGACAGTACGTGGCTCTCAGTGACCATATAATAGACATGCCCAACACACAAACGTATAAACTCCCAAGCCAGTGGGGACTCAGAGGTCACAATGACAAGCAATGATAGCCCATAGGAAGGCTTCCCATTAGGTCTGAGCCGCCCGCAGAAGACTAAGCCATCTCTCCCCAGGGCTCCCAGGCCACCTCACCATGGACGCCAAGAGAAGCAGCTCTACACTCTCTTTCCTTCCTCTCAGTCTGAGAATAATTGCAGACAAGCAAGCAAGCCAGCAGGGAGGTTCCGTAAATACAGTAAACCCCTTCAGACCTTTACAGGTGAACCTGGTGGGCCCATGACATTCCCAAACACAGAAATCCAACACCTGAGTAGCCCTAGACAGACAGCGATGAGTGAAACCCAGTCCCAGCCACTGCACCTTTATAAAATATACAGCGTAAACTGAGAGGTAATAGGGAAGCCATGGCCTTCACTCCCTAACCCCACGGGCATCAGCCTGGTGAGGACTTTAACCCAACCCACTCCAGGAGCTCACAGCCTTCGATACCCATACCCACAATGCACCGCAACATCTGCCCCGCCCACTCTCCCACTCCAAACAGCATTGGTACCTACACACTCTGGACCCTGCTGGTTGGCATCACAGCCTGTCAGCCAGGACCAAGCCTCCGTCCCAGAGATAACCTGGTTACGCAAGCCACATGACAGAGCCCCAGTCTTGGCAGAGGCATCTCAAGAGAGGGGGAGTTGCTGTCTGAAGCAGATGATTTTATACGAGAATCCTCTTCTCACGTTGATGAAAAAAAAAAATCATAGAAATGAAACCTCATCCAATTTAGTAAAGATGCCAGTTGGAAAAGACAGGACAAGATGGAAAGAAGAGAGGAAGGGAAAGGGACACAGTCACACAGGGGTGATAAGCCAGGGGTGTTGGGAGGGAGAAGCAGAAAACCAAAGCCCACACCAGGTAGCTCCATACCCACCCCCAGCTAGCTATCTTCACATGCCAGGTTTCGGCTCCCAGCTGTCACTTCCTCTCTTGCCCTGGGTGAGAGGACGTAGGGAGATGAGGAGCAAAGCACTGCACAACTGAAGATTCCAACACGAGCCCCATTTCTGATGCCCCAGAGCTCTGCTGTGTGGGCCAGGAAGGTTTCCACCCTCAACCCGCCCTCCCTGCCCACACCTTCCATATTCACCAGAGGATGTTTGCCAGAGGATCCAGTCCCCCTGCCCCTCCCAGGGGAGGAGGGCATCTGACCACCCACATATCACTATGGCAACTACTGCCTCGGACTCAACTTACCCAGAGAAGAAAAATGAACAAGTCAACTTTACAGCCTATATATACAAATAACAAGAGACGGGGGGCTGGGAGGGAGACAGTGAAATGCATCCTGCCACAGGGATGGCGGGGGAGTCCCCAGGCAAGGACCAAATGCAGCCCTGCTGAACAGGCCCCAGGACAGACAACATGACAGAGGCCCACTGACAACTCTGTGGAATTTACTAGTTTCTCTGAGTGCTTGGGACATCTATAACTTCTCCTGCCCTACAGATGTTCACGTCATTATCAGCCAAAGCCCACATCTTCCCTACGACATGTGTCCTTGCTTCTAACTTCTAATGTATTTACAGTGCCCTACTGCCTACCCCTAATTCCTTACAAGGATCATAACCTTTATCCCTGGGCTGCACTCTGTAATCCTCCAGGACTCGAAATCTAGGATTTGACCTCTGTGCTAACCAGACCTATTCACAGAGCACTTCACACATTGCTGGGTCCGCATGGATCAGGTGAGGTAAGCTTGGCAAGCACCCAATCAACTCCGAGGTTCAAGGTTCGAGAGTGTACGCTGGAGGTATTAACGACAGGCCCTGGGCCTCCCAGCCTCAGGTACTGGGGAGATCTCAGAAGGGAGACGGAGGCGCCAAGGGCTTCGTGCTCCTCATACCCGAGGCAGTGCAGCTCCTGCCCAGACCAGGCCACTGGGATTTCTAGACCATGAGGCATCATCACCCTCTACCCAGGACAGCCTACATCTGCTGCTACACCATCAACTTTGTAATTTGATCAAAAAAGCAATCAAGTTCATCTGGCAGGATCTGTTCCTGAGAAGCCCTCGCCAGGAGCAGCCTCCCCTGATGTTTACAGATTTCTTTCCCTTGGGAGTCTGTTCTGCCGCCTGGTGGGCAGGGGAGGCTGTATTTGTCAGAGCTGCTCATTTACTGCATTTTCATCCTGTAAGTCACCATCGAGGCTTGGGGACTAGGTCAGGCCCACAGTGGCCACAGAGACAGATGAAGAGCTCTCCATTCCATGCCAACCCTACCTTAAGATCCTCCATACCCCTAAGCACTGGACTCCCTTAAGCCTCCTGGGACCACCCTAGCTACCCACATCTCTTGCATCTTCTTTATTCTTTTCTCCCTGAGCACTTCCAATTCCCTGCACAACTCCTTGTCTGGCTCCAAAGTCCACCCCTCTCCCTGAAATCTCCAGTCATCTCCAAGTGCTAAAACACATCCAACTCTTGGGCCATCTGTGGAAGTCAGAGCCTTTGGAAGGGTACACAGGGAAACATGCAGCTGGGAAACACTCACCTCGGGCAGACAACTTCTTAGTATTAATGATTTTTGCTGCATACTCCTGTGTAGAGGTTTTCTTCACACACCTGCGAACCACAGAGAAAGCACCCCTGGAGGGAGAAGGAGGAAAGAACTGGGAAACGGAACAGGCCAGAGCAACACACGCACTTCAGATTGGAAGACAGTGATGCTACCACCACGAGGCCTCCAGCTACGTGCACCAGCGCAGTGACCGCCAAAAGCCAACCCAAAGCAGGAGGATGAGGCCACCTTAGACACTGAACAGATGTGGGTGGAGAACCACCTGCTCCCACCCCCGCATCTAGTGCCTGGGCAGAGCAACAGCCCCAACCTCAGGCTGTACACCAGGAGCTGGTGGGCGACGCTTCAAACACACACCTGCTGCATCTCCCTCAGAGCCCTGCAGTCCCAGCCGAGAGGAGGAGAGAAGGGAACGGGGACCCTGCCTTTCTCCACCAGGAACAGTCGAGGGTAGGGGGCGGGGACAGAGATTCAAGGGATAGTGTAACTCCTTGGGAGAGAAATTTCCCTCAGCCCTGGTGGAAAGTGAGCCTCACCCCCACCCCACAGCTTCATCTCACTGCATCCCAGCTCAACTGACAGCCGGGAAGACAGGACCCCATTGAGAGTCTACATCAGTGGCTCCTCTTCCCTGTGACATTTCCCTCCGCGCGCCCCGCCAAACGGGAACTCGCATTCCCGGGCTCTGGAAGCGTCCAGGGCCGGGCGGGGCGGGGGCCGCAGTGGCCGGGCTCAGCGCCGTGGGGAGGGTGGGGGCGGGGGCCCGGGGCTGCGGTGGAGGTGGCGGCGGCGGTAGCGGCGCGGGCGGCGCGGTGCGCAGGGGAGGGGGATGCTGCGGCGGCGGCATGGGGGCGCGCGGCTCCGGGACCACTGCGGCTGGGGGGAGGGGCGGGGGTGCTGCGGCACGGCCGGCGGCGGGGCTGGGGGGCGCGGCCGGGTCCGGACTCCTCACACCGCCCCCGGCCCCGCCGCCCCGGCCGCGCTGCGCCGCAGGGCTGGGGATGGTCCCGAGCGCCGAGCGCGTGGGACCTGGGACGGGACGCGGAGCCAGCGCCGCGGCGGGTGGGGAGGGGGCGCCCGAGGTGCGGAGGGGCGGGGCTGGGGACCCGGAGCGTCCGGGCCGCAGTGCTCACGGCAGCTGCTGCAGGGCGCGGAGGGGGCTGCGGGAGGGAGCCGGAGGCCGCACGCGGAGAGGCTGGGGGTGGGGCGGGTCGAGGGGCGCCGCAGCGGCCGGTGCAGGGCCGGGGGGCGGGGCGAGGAGCCGCAGAGCGCCCGGGCGGCGGGCAGGGCGGGGGCCGCGGCGGCGGGCGGGCGGGCCGTACTTGCCGAGCTCCTCGAAGAGCTGGTAGTCGTCGGTGAAGCGGGTGCAGGTGGCGGTGGTGGCCATGCTGGCGGGCGGACGCGGCGGTGCAGCCCGCGCCGACGTCGGTGCACAGTCACCACCACCCGGCCGAGGGAGCCAGAGGAGGAGACGGGGCCGAGCCGGCAGCACCGCGAGACTTTACCGGGGAGAGGGAGGGACACCCCCGCGCCGCCCGCAGCCCCGCCCCCAGCCCTCCGCCCCCCGGCCGGCCCGACCCCGCCCACGGGGAGGTTCTTCCCGCGGCCCCGCCCCCGCCCCGGGGAGCCGCCCGGCCCGGACTCCCGCGCCCTGAGCGCGGGGTGTTCCGTGCGCTGGACCACCCGACCCGCACTCTGAGCCGGGAGGCTCACCGCCCTCGGGCTCGTCCTGCCTCGGACCCTGCCAGGGCTTGGGCAGGCGAGGATGTACCGGGCTCTGGACTGCGAGCTGTCTCTCGGAGAGACCGCACACGTGGGTCCCAGGCCCCCAACCCCGCTCTCTGCTTTCCGCAGGAGGGGAGAGAGCCAAGGTCAAGGAGCCTGTGTCGCGCTGCAGCTCAGGAGACGTCCCCCAGTCTGCAGAGCCAGCTGCCAGCCGACATCCCTCAGGGAGCGACAGTCTAGACCTGTCCGAGCATCAATTATTAGGAAACAAAATAAAACTTTCAGACAAGGTTTGATCAGGGGGGCCAAGCCAGGTGGAACGCTGCCTTCTGCGCTCCAGCTATGGAGACGAATGTTCTCTCCATGAAAGGAGAGAAGTGAAGATGATTTGAAAAGGCTTTGTGTTGTGGTGGTTAAAGGGAGGAGGGAGAAAACACCCCCATTTTATTGTAGGGTGTCTCTACCTTTCCTTTGTACTACTGGTCATTCTACTATGCTTTCTGGGAGGAGAACTAGACCATAGTAGAGTGAAGCGGGAGTTGGAACAGCCGGGGCTTCTGGGCAGCCCACTGACCAGCTGTATGACCTTGGGCAAGTCGCTCACTTTATCTGGGCCTCATTTGAGAAACGCTAATAATAATAGCATCACTTTCACATGGTTGTGAGCATGTAATGGGCTAAATCACATAAAGCTTTTAGGTACCTAATTAAAATGATGCTTGCTATTATTTGTTCGATACTGCCCTCCCATCTAAATTGTAAGCTTGCTTTGTTCACCGCTGTGTACGCACTGTCTTGCAACATATTTGTAGACTGGCCGAGGGAGTGGCCATCCCTTCCTCTGTCCTCTGCATCATAGGCTGGTGGGACAGAGGTGCATAACTGTCTCAATAGAGGAGGAACAGGCTGGGCAGGTTCCCTACCTGCCTGGGCAGCTGTACCCTAAGCCAGGGGCCAACCCAGCTGACTGCGCGGTTCAGACTTGATTACTGCAGGCCGACTGCCTGCCGGGAGCCGGGCTTCTGTGGTCCACAGCCTCTCTGCCGGGGGGGGGGGGGGCAGCGGAGAGACAGAGTGGGTCCCGGCCTTGTGACCTCCCAGCCACATCCTGGAGGGGTCTGCAGCGTCCACATCCTCCAGGAGGGTGCCCCTCTTTACCTACTGCCAGGGAGCTGGCCAGTGTGGGCATTGGGTAACAGGAGGGAGTGGAGCCCAGGAGGAAAACGGACTCACAGGAGGGTGGGGGAGGACCATGGAAAGGGTAGAAGTGACAGTACTATGCTCCACCCCTTGCCGGGCGACAGGAAGTAAAGCAGTGCACATAAGGCCACTTCCTACCTCAGCACACCAGGGTGAGAGGCAGCTCCCGAGTCCAAGTGCGGGTAGAACAACTAGATTGTGCACTTGGGGATGTCAGGACGTTTCAAGTTTCTTTTTTCTTTTTCTTGCTATGTAGTTCAGGCTGGCCTCGAACTCAAGACAGCTCTCCTATCTCAGCCTCCCAAGCGCTGGCATCACAGGCATGTGCTACTGCGCCCAGCAAGTCTTGAGTTTCTGTCCTCTACCCTCAAAGCAGGAGCCACCACTCGCCTGCACTCCTGAAAAGGAGGCTGTGCAGCCATTGGTGACCCCCGCACCCTTCCCCGGTCCTCAAGGTAACTTGCTTCCTGGCCTCCCGACTCTGATACTAGAAACTTTGGATTCATTGCTGGAAAGCGGAATGAGGAGAGAGACAGGGGTCAGTGCAAGGAGACTGGGGCTGCCCAGGCGTCCCCTAGGAAAAGGTGAAGACAGGGGTGTCGCCCTGACCAGGCTCAGGTCCCTGCAATGACAGTCCCATTCCTCTCACCTCTGGGTAACTCGGAAGCACTCTGCATGAAGCTTCCAGAAGAGTGATGACCAGACGAGTGAGGCAAACCGTGGAGGTGATTCATGTTCCCGTGAAAGTGGCAGCAGCTGCCTTCCAACAGGTGTTTAGCAATCGCCTCCTGCGTGCCTGACCCTGCCTCTTGCTTTGTGAAACATCCAGGAAAGGGGAAATTCACACAACTAGAAGGAAACTCAAAACATTCTCTTCTTTTTCCTTTCGATCTCTACCTCACTTCCTCCTTCCCTCGCTGTCTCAGTAGCACTCTGACGCTGACATGCCCACGGTGGCACTTTGGACGCTGCAGACACTTCTGTGTGTGTGCACAAACGCACGCCACCCATGCACAGCCTCCTTGGGGCCCCTTGCTGTGGCACCCACGCAGCCTCCAGCCACCCCGCAGCAATTAGAGGGGATTAGAGAGAAGATACAAATGACAATAAGCACGCAGCTCCCTGCTCTTGGTATCTATGGCAACCTCCTGGGGTCTTGGGCTGCGCAGTTCCTTTGCAGCCTGTCCCCTGGGCGGCGTCAGGCTCAGGCTCAGGCCGTGCCTGGAGCTCTGAGAGCAGGGAACCAAACTGGAATTCAGTGTTCCATAACCACCAGAGGTACCCCGCTGGCAGGACCCCCCTTCTGATCTTTGCCTTTGAAGCTGCCTAACACGCTCTCGGGCTCGTTGTGTACACACAAGGGACAGAAGCATTCCCCCGTCACTCTGGGCTGCAGTTTCAAAGTAGGAAGGGACTTACGCTTCAGACCTAAGGAAAATGCAGCAGTTGAAAGTGAAGTGTTTGAAAGCAAGGGGGACGATGCCCTTGGAAGTGAAGCATAGTTACTCACTTGCTGGGGGAACTCGTAAAATCAGTTTGAAGGTGATGAAATCAGCCTTGCATCTGGGAGGGTTTTCAGTGTGTAGCCCAAAGATTTCTCGGGCTTCCTAGACCAGGCTTCAGCATAGCCATTGGGGTCCCACAGAAGACTATGTTGAAGATGAGATCCTTGGCTGAAAAAGAGCTTTGAAACCCACTGGATACGACTGGTTTATAATTATAAATTCTGTGATTAGTTCTGTAGAATTAGGGACAACGAGGTCATGGCCTCTCTCCAGAGAACTCCGAGAACCCTTAGTGGGAAGGCAGGGAGACTAGAGAAACATAGGGAAGAAGGAGAGAGACAGAAAGGCATGTAAGTGTGCAGTCCTGCACAGGGGCAAAGGGAGCCCCTCTCTCCCTTGGGAGTCACGTCAGAGAAGGTCGGT
>PVIC010015869.1:21933-34740 GCA_004025085.1 Thryonomys swinderianus
AAGGGTCTGGTTCCATCCTTCCCACCCCTGAGCCCAACAAGCTTGCGCTCCCTCTGCCTCACTGCTTTGCCACCTGCCTGGAGACTAGGTGCTTCGTGAAGGCGGCAGGCGTCTGAACTGTCCCCACTTAACCTCAACACCTACGGCAAAGCGTGGTCTAGAGTAGGCGCTCCGTAAATATTTCCAGGATGAATGAACTATTGGGGGCACAGGGACGAGGCTTCCAGAGTGAAGAGGTGGAGAGGTGGCAGAGCTCAGCAGAGACAAACGGAGGTGCCGCAGAAGGGCTGAGTGCCTGCGGGAAGAGCGGGGCGTGGCGCCCCCTGGCGGGAGGACTGAGGTGCGCAGGGAGACTCGTCGGAGGGCCACGACCAGACCCGCCAGGAACCGCCGAGGGTGGTGTGCTATAGACGAAAGTCTACCTGGGTAGCTGGTGTTTAGGGAGAGCTTGCTATTTACTAGGCAGCACGTTAAGCACGCTAAACACGCGATATACCATGTAGCCTGGAGTCCTTTTACCTCAGTCTCAAGTGCTAGGATTCTTTTTCTTTCCCTTCCTTGAGAAACTGTAGAAAGGTAAATAAGCTTGCCATAGGCAAATAGGCAGCACAACTGGATAATATGTTGAAGGGAAGAGAAGAGAAATAGATAAGGGGACCGATTCAGATGTGCTCACACCACACATGGGATTACAGGATTTCTATTGGAATCTTATGCAACTTTCTCTATTTACTTTCTTTTGTTCAGAGTGGAGACTTGAACCCAGATCTTGCACTTACTAGGCAAGCACTCTACCACTGAGCTCCACCCCAGTCCCTAGACTGGACCTACACCCCAACGAAGGCATTGCACCTAAGACCATGTTCGTTTAGTCATTCATTGGATTGGATATTTTCTCTTTACCAGTCACTTTGGACACAGAAGAGACCAATCCAGCAAAATTCCTGCCTTCATAGGGCATGGTGGCAAAAGTCTATAATCCTGGTTACTTAGGCTGAGGCTGGAGGATCTCAAGTTGAGGGCAGCCTTGTGAGACTATGTCTCAAAATTTTTTTGAGAAGTGTCTTTTACAGGAATCCTACATGATGATAAGCAGGTAGGTATTTGAGGCTCCAAACATTCCTGATGGAAGGAGCAGTAGCTAATGTCTGAGGTAAAAATGGTTGCTGTGGATTGGAAAGGTAGAAAGAAGGTGGTGTGACGAGCAAAGTGTGGGTAAGTGGTAGGAGCATAGGGTCTAGAGGCCCTCATCAACCACACTGTCACTGTCATGGTACAACTATTGTCCTGTTGTTGTTGTTGTTGTTGTTTTAACCATACTGGGGATTGAATTCTAGACCTTCTCGTTAAGCTATATCCCCACACCTTTTTTATTTTTAAAGTTTGAGACAAGGTCTCATTAAGTCACTCAGTTGCCCATGCTAGGCTCAAATTTGTGATCCTCCTGCCTCAGCCTCCCAGAGTGCTGGGACTATAGGCATGCACTGGCACTCCCAGCTTCTCCTGTT
This sequence comes from Thryonomys swinderianus, assembly GCA_004025085.1. Classification (NCBI taxonomy): domain Eukaryota; kingdom Metazoa; phylum Chordata; class Mammalia; order Rodentia; family Thryonomyidae; genus Thryonomys; species Thryonomys swinderianus. Next base: position 23,442 of record PVIC010015869.1, read on the forward strand.
CTTTTTGTGGCTCCAAACACTACAGCTCCAGGGAATCCACAAGGACAAGCTATTGCCTTGGTCACAAATGCAGGAGACCTGACACCCCAGTGCAACGCGAGAAGATTCCTTCCTCGGGGACAGACAGAAATCTAGGCCCGGAGCCAGAAATGGCACTGTCCCTTGGCTGCCACACAGGCGGGTGGTGGAGCCGGAGCAAGAGGACGCTCAGTGCTCTCGGAGCTAGGGGTCGCGTGTGCTGACGGTCTGAGGAGGCAGCCGCTCCGGCTCCATGCACGCAGACAGCGTCTCCCTGCCCTGGCCAAGGCGGCTGGAGGACAGAAAGCAGCACGCGAGTTGGGCCTTACCTTAGAGGAGACTGACTCACGCGGCAAGAGGCGGGAAGAGCTCGGGGAGCAGCGATCCCGGAGGACGGCAGGCAGCGCAGGCACCTCGCGATCCGGGCACCAGCGGCAGCCTACAGCTCTCAGCCTGGGTGCAAATGTGGCATTCCCCTGTGGCTTTCCCTGCCTCTTGACCCCTGATATCCCTGCAGTGACAGCCCCGAAGTGTCATCCTCCAGTCTTTGTTTTAGGATTTGCTCCTTCCGACACTTCTTCAAGATATGTGTCCCCAGTGTAATTCCATTTGTGTGACTCTAGGCCTGGTAAAAGCAAGATCTGTGTCAGTTTATGTTAATCCTGGTGTCCTCAGGGTCTGCATCACACTTTTCTCATCCTCAGACTAGAGATAAAGTCAGGCGTGGCGGTGCACACTTGCGATTCCAGCATTTGGGAAGCTGAGGCAGGAGGATCTTGAAAGTTTGCGGTCAGCCTGGGCTATATAGTGAGTTCAAGGCCAGTCTGAACTACATAGCAAGAATCTGCTAAAATGGGGTGGGGTGTAGAACTAGTACTTACCTAATAAATTTTTAAAATTAATATTTTAGCCGGGCGTGGTGGCTCACGCCTGTAATCCCAGCACTGGGGAGGCAGAGGCAGGAGGATTGTTGAGTTCAAGGCTTGCCTGGGCTACATAGTGAGCTCAGGGCAGCCTGAACTACAAAGCGAGACCCTGTCTCAAAAAAAAAAATAATATTTTATTTTTTTCACTGATAAAAATTTTGTGAATTTGTCATATTTAACACACTATTTTTGCTTGTTTTTGGCAGTACTGGCAACTGAACCTAGGGCCTTCACCCCTAGAGCTATAACCCTTATAATATTTTGACAATGATAGTCTGAGGCTGGGCAAAGTGCTACACACACCTGTAATCCTGGCACCCAGGAGGCTGAAACAGGAGGATCGATGTGAGTTCAAGGCCAGCCTGAATTACATAGTGAGACCTTGTCTCAAAAAAACAAAACAAACAATAATAAAACAATGATTATAGTTCTAGATTAGTAATTCTTTTTTAATGGAACTAATGTACATTTTTTAATTCCTTAAATGTGCTTTAAAATGTGGGGGTGGATTTTGTTTCTATTGAGACCAGGTCTTGCTATGTGGCTCAGGCTGGCCTCACACTTGTGGCAATCCTCTTGCCTCAGCCTAAGTGCTGGCACTACAGTGTTTTGTTTTGTTTTGTTTTTGAGACATGTCTCACTGTAATTTAGTCTGGCCTTGAACTCACTATGTAGCCCACATGGGCCTTGAAGCTGTGGTAATCTTCCTGCTTTAGCCTCCCAAATGCTGGGAATACAGGTATGTGCCACCATGCCAGCAAATGTGCTTTATCTTTTTTTTTTTTTTGAGACAGGGTCTTGCTTTGCAGTTCAGGCTGGCCCTGAGCTCACTATGTAGCCCAGGCAAGCCTCAAACTCAGCAATCCTCCTGTCTCTGCCTCCCGAGTGCTGGGATTACAGGCATGAGCCAACACGCCCAGCATTGTTGTATGTGGTTACCGGGATTGAACTTAGGACCTTGCGCTTGCAAGGCAGGCTCTGGAACCACTGAGCTAAATCTCCAGGCTAAATGTGCTTTATTTTAAAAATGTGTTTATAGTGCTGGGCGTGGTGGCTCACGCCTGTAATCCTAGCATTCGGGAGGCAGAGACAGGAGAATTGCTGAGTTCGCGGCGGCTTGCCTGGGCTACATAGTGAGCTCAGGGCCAGTCTGAACTACAAAGTGAGACCATGTCTCAAAAAAAAAATGTGTTTATATATTTAAAACATAGAATACAAAAAATAATATAGAATACAAAACTGAAGCTGGGTGTGGTGGCACCGCCTGTAAGGCCAGCACTTGAAAAGCTGAGGAAGGATTGAAGCTACACAATGAGTTCAAGGCCAGTCTGACTCCAAAGAAAAGAATACAGAGCTGAGATGTGGCTCAGGGCTGAAGCACTTGTTTCGCATGCCCAAGGCCCTGGGTTTCATCCCCAGCATCGCCAAGAGAAAGTCATAAAATACAGAGCACATCATGGGCTAGAGATTTAGCTCAGTGGTCCCAGTGCCTGCCTAGCAAGCGCAAAGCCCCTGGTTAAATCCCCGGTAACCACATACAACAATACTGGGCATGGTGACCCATGCCCACCAGCAATCACTACCACTTGCCACAATGCTGGCCGTGGTGGTTCATACCTGTCATCCCAGCACTCAGGAGGCAGAGACAGAGGTGGGAGGATTGCTGAGTTCGAGGCTTGCCTGGGCTACATAGTGAGCTCAGAGCCAGCCTGAACTACAAAGCGAGACCCTGTCTCACACACACACACACACAAAATACAGAGCATATCTTGAAGTTGTGAGTCACGCTTGTGCAGGGGCTGTGCTGATTCTTTGTGTATAGTTCCAGTTTTACTATATGTGCTGCCAAAGCAAGAACCTTAAATGAGCTTTCTGGATGTTTTCTGATGAACGTAGATTACTTGAATAACAGTAATGATGCCATCTGCTCTACCCATCATATTATTTTAGTCTTCATCACAACCCTACACGTTAAGTTTTATTATCCTTATTTTACAGGCGAGAAAACCAAGGCACAGAGAGGTCGCATTGATTCTTTGAACCCAACCTTTGAAATGATTTGGCATCTGATTATGGGTCCTATCTCTTCCCCTTTCCACCTTGGCTTCCAGCAAAGCACTATGTACATTGATGATGAGCCCCTTTGAAAGCATGGGTTGTACAGTTGGATGGATGGATGGTAGGTGAGTGAATGGGTGGGCGCCCTATTGTCTGGACATGGTCCAGGATCCCGGCGTTGATGCCATCCTGACTGCTCTCAACCCTGGGCCCAGGAATGGAAAAACGTGAAAATCTCTGAGCCCAGGGCAGGGGTGTGTGTGGGGGCGGTGCGCGGCTCCTCCCAGGAAGGACGGTGATTAATTTGTCCACTAGAGGCCGCCGTAGGCTGGATTTTACAGCTCGCGGGGCTCCTGGATAACGCAGCTGACCTCGCGCCGGGAGTCCTTTCTGACACAAGTCTGTTCTAGAACCCCGCGGTCCTGTCTACCAGTGCCTCCAGCTCCCGCTTCTTCCAATAGTCATCAGAGTCTCAGATCTGGAGTGAGCACCAGGAGTTGCTGATGGTAGAGTAATAGCAGGAGTGGACTGGCGAGTTCCAGCTGCCCCCCAGCCGGATGCACAAATGGGGATCCGTGCGGGCTGTGTACATGCTGCGCGCTAGACTTTGGGACGAGCTTGGGGAACAAAACAGACAGACTCTGTTCCTGGCTTCCTGACCCTTAGGATCTAATGAGCTGTGCAGACGAAGCTGTAATTATTGCAGCACGATAAACTGTGACGTGATTTCTGTTCAAGGCTGGGTCTCCCCGGGTCTCTGTTCACTGTGGATTATCAGTCCCTCCGAGGGAAATGAAACAAGCCAGAAGCAAAGAACTCTTGCCCGCATTTGCAGGGTCAGTGCAGAGCCTCCTCCTGTATGGAGATGGAAGGATTTCCTGTTTTCTCGTGGCATGTCTGAGACAGCTGGGATCATCGTGGGCACTGGGACCAAGGAAGCTACAGTGAAACTTTTCTTTCTTCCTTTTCTGTCTTTTGAGGCAGCGTCTTGCTGTATATTTCAGGTTGGCTTTGAAATTGTGCAGCTCAGGCTGATCTCAAACTCCAGTGGTCCTCCTGCCTCAGCCTCCCTAGTGCTGGAATTACAAGCAGGTGCCACCACACCCAGCTTCAATACAGTTTTTTTTTTTGCTCTCCCTTCTCCCAGGGGTCTGGGGACTTCCTTTGGGAATGGAAGCTGACTCTCCATATCTGGGGGTGTGAATCAGCCTGCTTGTCTCATAACTGATGCTTCTTTCTTTGCTTTACTCCTTTTCCTCAGATTGTCTGTGACACATTTATCAAATGCATGAATGATCCAGGCCATTCTCCCCAGAAACATGAAGTCAAGGGGCTTCAAACAGAGTTGGGGAAATGAGATGGAAACCAATTACCACACAATACATCAATTTTCCAACTGCAAGTCAGTTGCTGAGCTCATTCTGGGCAGTAGGTCTCTGGGGCCTGGGGTGTAGAAAGCCTTTTCTTCTTCTTCCTTCCTTCCTTAAGGGAGTCTGGCAAGCCTTTCAGGATGATCATTCTACCTGTTCAGAAGAGGTTCATAGTGGAGGAGGTTATGAACGCCCCTCCCAGCTGCTGCTCACTGGCTGGGCCTGGACAGGGGGCTCTGAGGCCCGTGAGCTCAACATTCCTGAGAAGCTGTTCCTGAGTCAGAGCCCCAGAAACAGCTGAGGCAGCTCCAGCCCAGAGCCTTGGCTCCCTCTTCCCCCTTGCTGTCCAAAAGCAACTCGCTCCCTAGCTATTTGGATGTGACCAGAAACCCAAGCAGAGGTTTGGAATCTGGCTCAGCCAAGGTCTATAAAATGGATTTGGTTCCTGCATTGCTTCTTAGGCTACAGCTGCCCATAAAGGCCTGTGTGTTCCAGGTGCCACCTAGACCGGGAAGCCCACGGGGCAGGGGAGGCTCAGCCTGTGCCTGCCAGTTTCAGTCCCCAATGCAGCCATCCTGGGGCTGCCCTGGGAAGGGGGTTATTATTAGGATTTAGCTCAAGTTAAAACAGTAGTGTTCCCTAGGCAATCAGCCAGCACTGCCTCTCTGCCTGGCCGTGGGGCCTGGGACATGCCAAGACAATGGCAGAGAGCTGACTCAGGGGTGGCACTGGGGAGAAGAAAAACCCTTCCCAAGCAGCAGCCAAGAGAGACGAAGCTGTCCAGAGCCCTGTTGCGAGGGCTGGGTTGTGCCAGACGGACAACAAGCTGTTCATGGCCCTCTCCTGACATGGATCCCCAAGGCCCTCTATTTCTTAGGGTCCCCAGTAGAAGGCTAGAACTCCCCTTCATTCCCTGAGTGCCCTTTGTCCTGCAAGATCCTCTAGCCGAGCTAGATGAAGTGGCACGCCTATAATTTCAGCACTCAGGAGGCTGAGGCAGGAATATGGTCACAAGTTTGAGATCTTCCCGGTGCACTTCTAGTTTTCCAGATAATTCATTCAGGCCCTACCGTGACCAGTTTCTTAAGACTGTGACTTTGGGCAAATGGCTCACTTTGGTGAGACTTAGAGTCTCTGTATTTCAGGTGGGACGTAAATACCTGCCTTTCTCATCTGGCTGCAGCAGGGATCAGATGAGATCACGCCTATGCAGGTAACTTGGACACTCGCAAAGCACACTTAGGAAAAAACATCATTATGATTACAGTTACTCTTGAGACAGGAATTCTAGTCTCTGGTCCCCCAGACTTAAAGTCCTCCTCTTCTTCATCTATTTTGTCCGGCAATTGCTATGAACTTAGTGCTGAAATTCGAACCCAGCCTGGAGCCCAGAAGCACTGACCCAGGCTCTTCTGCCCGGTGCTGCAGTCCCTGCTCAGGAGACAAGCCCACACCCCTGCTCTGCCAAGCTGGCTCTTTCCCTTCTAATCAGACTCCTCCAGTCCAGTATGCCTGCAGGGATGACAAAGGAACCGAAAATAGCACCAGCTCTGCAAACACTGCTGGGGCCTGGGCAGAGCGCACAGCCCGTCACCTGCGGGCCTGTCTGGGCACCCCGCCGGCCGCAGCGCTCCTCCTCCCAGGCCTGGCCTGTCTCCCTGTGCAGCCCCGGATGACAGTGCCTCCTGTCAGCACCTTGGGTGGTGGGATTGGGTGACTACGTGGAAAGCTACCTTGGCTAGAGGTGCAGGGAGGAGGTCACCGCCCTCTCACCAGCTCCGCACTCCTGCAGGCTTGCGCTGTCTCCTTATGCCCAGAGGCCAGGTGAGCTGAGCTGGGACTCGGGAGGGTGGTGTCCTGGCATCAGGAGTCTGATTCTGAAGACTGTGCAGCCAGCAGGCCCCGGCTTGTCACTCCACAGAACCAGTTTGGCGCACAGCACACAGCTGCTGGCTCAGTGCTGAGCCCTCGGGGCCTCCTACGATTGACCCAGGTGGCAGTGGTGGTGGCTGAGGCCACGTTGACAGTAGGAAGCTCGCAGCAGGGAGCGATGGGTAGGAACGGAAGTTCTAGCAGCAACAGCCTGTGAGGCTGAGTCCTTCTCTAGTTCTCCTTGTTTTAAGCAGCTCTTTCCAGGTTACGAGGGTCTCCCACCTTAGAGCTTTCCTCCTTACTGCACCAACCTTGGATACACAAGGCCCGAGTGCAATCCCCGGCACCACAAAAAAAAAAAACAAAAAAACTTTCTTCTTCCTCCTCATCTTCCTCATTTTCTTCCTCCTCTTCCACTTCTTCCACCTCCTCATCTTTTTCTTCTTCCTCTTTTGTTTTTTTTTTGAATCACGGCCTCATCACTATGTGGCTGAGGCTGGTCTTGAATTTGTAGTGCTCTCCCTTCCCCCACCTCCTGAGTGCTGGGATTACAGGCGTGAACCACCGCTCACAATTCAGTTGCCCCTTTAGATAAAGCAAGAAAGAGTCTCCAGTTTCTCAGTTTCTACTTCTCCCTATTTTCTCTCATCCCGCCTGCTTTCTTTTTATCACATTCTTACCTTCTCAGGTGCTTCCATTTGTGGGCCCCAGTTCACATTAAGCTGCTCATAGTAGCCATGAGTCCCACAGTCTGTGTCCCTAATAGTTTGTTTTCCATTCTTCCTTGTATCCCACAGGACAAGGAACCAAGTGATTCCAAATATGTTGACTGATTTTTTTTTTCTGCTTCTCTAGCCCTGTACTGTGAGTCATTATTTTGCCACGGTCTCGGACCACCTTATCTTTATGCTGTTAAATATACACATGCCATCATTAAGACAGATTTTGATATCTACTTACCCCAGAATCATACCCAAAGCACAAAGGCAACTAGATGTTATTTCTTGGCTTTGGCTTCTAATGCATAGGTCTTGATAAATGAAGGGATTTTTCAAAAGTAATTTCGTAATCTTATTTTAGAATTTACCACTACTCCACAAATAGACACAAATGGAGATTGGGCCAGGCGTGGTGGCATACAACTCTAATCCCAGCGCACGGGAAGTTGAGGCAGGAGGATTCCTGTGACTTTGAGGCCAGCCTGAACTACCTACTGAGACCTTGTCTCAAAAACCAACCAAACAAACCAAAATTGCAATTCACCGTGTTCTCTGTCTCTCCCTCCAGATCAGAATTCCATGAAAACAGGCAACACGCTGTCCACCATGCTAGCAAACCTCTGGCCTCATAGTAAATCCTGAAGGAATCCTTGTCAGGGGGTGGATGGAGGGATGCTTGGCGCTGCACCCTGCAGGGTGTTCCGGAGATAGGCTGCTTCTTCCTCTCCCTAAGGCCCTCTGGGGTAGTGGAGGACGAAGAGGAGTAAGGTCACTGGGTGACTCCAGTCCCATTGTCTTTCTAGAGGCTTGACCTTTTCCAGGTCTGGAATGTGTCAAACCCCACGTTCTACTTTCCCTCAAACCAAGATCACTGGATTAGAGCCTCCACAGCCCAGCTGCCTGTGAGTCACCCCACCAGGCAGTGCACACAGTGCTTTGAATTCCTTCCCCAGGCCAGAGCCCCACCCAACCCCTGCCATTACTTTGCTCTTGACACAAAACCTGGGCTCCAGCACCAGCCCTCGCAGTGCTCACACCTGCTTTCAGAGCCCTGGTGCCCAGCCAGGTACATCCTTGATTTTGATGCTGGGTATATTATCCTGATCTGATCCACTTCCTTTCCTTCCTTCCTTCCTTCCTTCCTTCCTTCCTTCCTTCCTTCCTTCCTTCCTTCCTTCCTTCCTTCCTTCTTCCTCCCTCCCTCCCTCCCTCCTTCCCTTCTTTCCTTTTTTTAGGGCAGTTATAAAGATTTTGCATGCATTATTTCATTTGACCTTTTACAATTCTGTACAGTCATTACCATTTTATTTCTATTTAATTGTGGAGACAGGGTCTCGCTATGTCATTTAGGCTGGCTTTGTACTTACCATATAGCCCAGGCTGGCCTCAAACTTCCAGCAATTCTCGTACTTCAGCCTCCCAAGTGGTGGAACTACAGGCGTGCACCACTATGCCCTGTAGTCAAGGCTATTTTAGGAAGGAGAAAAAAGTGACCCACGGAGAAAAAAGTGACCCACGGTGAAAACGTCTGAGATCACACAGGTGGTAAGCAGAGGACCCAGGTTGCACTCAGGTCTTCCAACCTTACCCAGTGCTTCAGTTTTGTTGCTTTAGTTCCTCAGATGGTATCTGCTGTCCATGGGGCAGAAAGACCTTACAGAACAGATGTCAGGTGCTAATCAGTAGTGGTGATACAGGTTGAGCAGCCCTAATTAAGAAATCTAAATCCAAAATGGTGGAAAATCCGGAGCTTTGTGAGTGCCAGGTTTCCACTCAAAAGGCAGGCACACTAAAAATGCTTCAGCCATGTACATAAAACATAGATGAATTTTATGTTTATTTATTTATCTAGCTTTTGAATTATATGTTTAGACTTGGGTCTCATCTCTAAGATATCTCATTGTGATTATGCAAACATTCCAAAATCAGAAAAGATCCAAAGCGCTTCAGAGAAAGGATACTCAGCCTGTAATGATAATAACCTTAACTTGGCTGGGGTGTCACCCTGTGGCAGAGTACTGCCCGACTCTGCAAGGCCCTGGGCTTGGTCCCCAGTACTATAAATAAAATAATCTTAACCTACTGGGTCAATCTCTCTCTCTGTCTCTCTGTCTCTATCTCTCCAGTGTCTTGAGATATAGTCCAGGCAAGCCTCAAACTTGCAATTCTCCTGCCTCAGCCTCCTCACTGCCAGAGTTACCAATGCGTGCCACCACCTCAGCTTTGCTGGGCAATTTCTCTGTGACAAGCAGAATGCTACTGGGAGGCTGAGGAAGGAGAATCACAAGATGGAGGCTAGCCTGTGAAATTAGCAAGTTTCAAATAAAGTGAAGTAAAACAACAGCAAAGGCAGGCTAGCACATAGCAGAGTGACTCTGGGTCTGACTCCCAGTACTACAAAGGAAAAAAGAAAAGAATTTGAACCCAAGCCTCTCTGATATTAACTACAATCCACTTCCAGCCTTACAAAGGAATGAGATGGACACAGGAAGAAGCCAAGAGCCTGGTGGGTGTTCTTCCAGCCATGTGCCTACCATGCGTTTGTAGCCACAGGGCCAGATGCTAGGGTACAGTGTTTGATCGCCAAAATTGGGTCAAAAATGAGTCAGGCCTTGGTGGGACTGACTCACTGTGGCGTCTGTAAGGAAGCTGGCAGGAAGCTTAAGGGGCTGGGGTGGGCTGGTCACTGCAGTGCCGTTGAAGCTCCTGGAAGTTTCCTTGCATATCCTTTGTGGGTTCCACACAGAATTGCACCTGCAGTTCGAAGACTTATGCTTAGGATTGATTTTTTTTTTTTTGAGACAGGGTCTCGCTTTGTAGTCCTGGCCCTGAGCTCACTCTGTAGCCCAAGCAAGTCTTGAACTCAGCAATCCTCCTGCCTCTGCCTCCTGAGTGCTGGGATTACAGGCGTGAGCCACCACTCCCGCACTGTGGTATGTGGTATTGATTGCTGGTGGGCATGAGTCACCACGCTTGCGAGGCAGGCACTGGAACCTCTGAGCCAAATCTCCAGCCCTTTTTTTTAGTTTTTTGAGACAGGGTCTCGCTTTATAGCTCAGGCTGATCCTGTACTCACTGTGAAGCCCAGGCTAACCTGCAACCTGTGGCAATCCTCCCGCCTCTGCCACCTGAGTGCTGAGATTACAGGCATGAGCCACCATGGCCCGCAGAAAACTATTTATTAATTTTTTTTTTTGAGACAGGGTCTCGCTTTGTAGTTCAGGTTGGCCCTGAGCTCACTATGTAGCCCAGGCAAGCCTCGAACTCAGCAATCCTCTTGTCTCTGCCTCCCCGAAAACTATTTATTAATAGATAAAGGAAAAAGGACCTACCATAGCAGGTACCAGTTCCCTGGTAGGCTTGAAGAAAGAGGCCAGCTAAGCATAAGCACTTGGGACTTTCCCTGTAGAAAGTCTTTTATTTTTTTGTTTTCTTCCTTTTAAATTTTGATTTGTTATTTGTTTTAGGTGATATTTAGCTATGTATATCACACTGGCTTTGAACTCACTACATAACCCATGCTGGCCTCAAATTTGTAGTAATCCTCCCGCCTAATCCCAAGTGCCCAAGTGTGTTAGGGGCATGTGCCTTTACATCTAGCCCGTTCTACTCTCTGACTCTATGATTTTGCCTATTCAAAATATCTGTGTGACTGGAACCATGGACTATGTAGCATTTTGTGTGTGGTTTATTTCATTTAGCACAATGCTTTTAAAAGTCATTCATGTTGTAACATGCATCAAAATTTCTTTCCTTCTAAAAGCTGAACAATACTCCATGCATGATTCATTTTTTCTTTTTTAGCCATTCATTAACTGGTGGACACATGGCTGCTGCTACCTTTTGGGGAAGTCCTGTTGGCATGAGCAGGACTGCACCAATATCTGTGTTAGTCTCTGCTCCTTTTCTGTTGTTTTGGGTATATATCCAGGAGTGGAATTGCTCCATCATAGATTAATTTTGTGATTGACTTTTTTTTTTTTCAGTACTGGAAGTTGAATACAGGGCTTTTACCCAGAGCTCATCCCCTGCCTTTTAAAACATATCTTAGGGCCGGAGATTTAGCTCAGTGGTTCCAGCGCCTGCCTCGCAAGTGCAAGGTCCTGAGTTCAATCCCAGTAACCACATACAACAATGCTGGGTGTGGTGACTCACGCCCACCAGCAATCAATACCACATACCACAGTGCCGAGCGTGGTGGCTCATGCCTGTAATCCCAGCACTCGGGAGGCAGAGGCAGGAGGATTGCTGAGTTTGATGCTTGCCTGGGCTACATAGTGAGCTCAGGGCCAGCCTGAACTACAAAGCGAGACCCTGTCTCAAAAAAAAAAAAAAA